>VDFB02281492.1:531607241-531680013 GCA_007258455.2 Sequoia sempervirens | reverse complement strand
AATATAAATTATGCTTTACTTTGAATTTACTAAATATTTATTATTCATTTTCTATTTGAATTATGACTAAAGTGTTGATTGATAGGTTGATTCAAAAACATTTATAGCTTTCAAACAGTATTACATTTTTGAATCCAAAACATGCATCACATTCTATGCTTTGCATACTATAGGATTAAAAAAATTGACCTCATGAAGTTTGACCTCAAGTTAAGGTGGTCGACATACGAAGTTTTTATATTTTTAAAAGTTGTAATAAAAAATTCATAATTAATTATTACTTGTGGAAATTACAAAAATATGCTTCACATCTGACATGAACTGCTTTCTACTTCTACATCTAATATCTTATAAAAAATATTATCATTTTATTGTTGTTAGGGTCGTAAAAACACCTACTTCTTATTTTTTTTCCACCGAAATTTAAGTACTACAGCATTGAAATTTCAAATTTTCACCAAATAGATTTTTTTTTTAAACTAAACCTAGTAGTTTAGAAACTACATTCAAATTGGTACAAATTCTATTCTTACATAGTTTTGAAACAATATAGATAACTTATTCAAATTTTTACGTCAGGTTTCCTAACTTTAATTTTTCTAAATTTTCATCGCCACTTCAGGGCCTATTTTTTCTATGATGATCCCACACATACCCTCTTGTTTAATCTATATAATTTGTCTTCATGACCTGGAATCTCATAGGCTTGTGGATGTTCCACATACATTTCCTCCTCTAGGTAGACATTTAAAAATTCTGACTTCACATCCATTTGGTACACGGGCTACTTGTTGTGGGCAACAATAGCCAAACCATTCCTACTGTGTCTAACTGTGCAACGGGTGAAAATGTTTCATTGAAGTCTATACCAGGCTATTGTGTGAAGCCTCTTGCAACTAGCCTTTCTTTGTGTTTTTGCACATTTCCATCAACATCTTGTTTAGTTTTATAAATCCATTTGACACTAATTATATCCTTACCTTCAGGAAAATCTACCAACTCCCATGTTTGGTTATTCTCAATGGATTCAATCTCTCCATCCATGGCTTGTGCCCATATATCATTACTCACAACCTCTTCAAATGTTAATGGATCATCTATATGAGAAAATAAAGAAAAAGATGAAAATGAATTTGTTGTATCAGCATTATACAACTCACTTAAATTCCTTGTTTTTTGTGGTAGCATGCTTGCTAGTGTTGGATCCGAAGATGTAGAACTACTTGGAGTTTCTCCAAGGATACCAACTGATGTAGATGTTGTTGTACTATTGGAGTGTACAACAACGTTGAAGATCTCCTTGGTGTGAATGAAGGTGTAGGTTGAGCTACAATATGTGGTGTTGTCTCAGTAGTGGAAGGAGTTGTTGTTAGAGTTGTACTTGCTCTTGGAGTCACTTCATCTTCCATCTCATCATGAGGGACAACAGTTGTAATATTTACACTCCTCTCTACACTTCCATCCCATGATTCATTTTCCACAAACTCAACATCATGGCTGATTATGACCTTCCTAGTGATAGGATTAAACAACTTGTATGCCTTTGTATCTTCTGAATAACCAAAAAATATACATTTTTGTCCTTTATTATCTAACTTCTTCCTCAACTCATTTTGAATATAAGCATATGAAACACAACCAAATTCCTTCAAGTAAGAAACACTATGCTTCATACCTGTCCAAGCCTCTTGAGGTACCTTATTTTTCACACTTTTTGTTGGGAACCTATTCATGATATAAACAATATTTGTCACTACCTCAACTGAATATTCATTAGGTAGATGTTTGGCTATCAACATACTACGAGCCATTTCCATAATGGTTCGGTTCTTCCTCTCTGCCACACTATTTTGTTGTAGTGTATAACAGGATGTAAATTTCTTGTGTATGCCATGTGGTTTACAAAAAATTATAAAATCATTAGATACTTATTCTCCAGCTCTATCTGTCCTTAAAAACTTGATAACTTGTTTGCAATGTATCCCATGCCTCCTTTGCTTGCTTTGTTCCTGCTACTCTTGGGAGTATTCTTTCATGAATTGCTTGATGAATGTAGAATAGAGGTTTTCCATCCTTCTTCCTCTGCTCCTTCAAGACATCCTTCTCAGCTTGTGTGAGTGCATTGTATGTTGCTTGGTTTGCTGGTTCCACATAACCATTCTCAACAATTTCCTAAATGTCCTAAGACCAAAACAGGGCTTTCATGGTTAAAGACCAATATTCATATTTTTTTCCTATGAAAATAGGGGTTTGCAGACTAGACAAAGATGCACCAGATGTGGAAGCCATTAATGGATGTCAAACGAAAATGAGCAAACCCAGAAAAATAGAGAGACAAAGGGTTAAGCTGGCTCTGATATCGGATGAAGGGAAGAGGTAGAGGGTTTTAAAGGAGGGGCAAAGAAAATTTCACAAATAAAATAGGGCATAAAAGAACAACCTAGAAAAATAGAGCAAGAAAAGAAACTACAACTACAACTATCAATGAAACACAATCTACACACAACTTGGCTTCAAATATATCAATATATATTCATTATCATAACCAGTAGCTACAATGAAACGTATATTTCTTTGTATTCTATATTAAGTGATTTTCCCATCTCTTTTTCGCATTACAATACCCACAAAAATGACTTTACCAATAAGCTACGTATACCCAACAAAGAGAGAAAAAACAAAAACATTAATTACATGAAGATTTTCATTTAATTCCATTTAATTCAAAAATAAAGAACACATCCAAAATGCAGATGAGTGGGATGAATTTGAGCTGAAAAAATTCCACACGTGAGAGAAGACAAATTGCATCCGGGAAGAAGAAAGTGAGTAAATGCAACAGTTGGGAATAATTTCCAACAGGTTATATGTTCTTATGTCTCAACTAATGGTTATGTAGGAGAGAAATTTGTTATATGGTTTGGTTATGAGCCCAAAATTATTATAACCGATGTTGAGCTCATCAGGGAACTTCTTTCTTCCAAGCACTCTGTTGATTGTGGAAGGTCTCCAATGATTATAAGATGTTGTATGTGGCCTTCGGTAGTGGACTTTTCACTGATAATGGTCAAAAGTGGTCTCCCCAACATAGAAATGTGGTGCCTTCTTTTCATATTGAAAAGCTTAAGGTGGTCATTACATTTTTACTTGATTCCTCCATAATCCTGTCCTCCTCTTCATTCTCTATACTTTCATATATTATTTCTACAATAGTACACCATTCTAGACATGTTTTAAGAAAAGATTTTTTGTGGGCTTCTGAATCTCATCTTACTATTGATAATTGTTGTGTACACTTTATAGGCCTCTATTGACATCATGTCCATGTGTATAGATCAATTGGTAAAGTAATGGAACAAGATTATGAATTAGAGCTAACTGCAAACATTTTTATGAGGGTGGGATTTGCACTGGATTACAACAAAGGGGGGAAATAAATATATGATGACATAAGGGGTTTAGAGGAGATAATGAACCACAATATTTGATATCTATGGCTGCTAGGTTCCAGGTATTACTTGATTACCTAATTAGGTTCTCTTTTGAAAGGGAAATTTCAGATTTGGTTTGTTCTTAATATAGTAAAGACTCATTCCAATTCATATTTCTTTATTTTCAAAAAAGTTATATCCCCATGCCCTCAAATCTAGAGGCTTGGAAATAGAGTAGAAGATTGGAAAATAACTTGAAGAAGATTATAGAGAAAAGAAGAAAGAGTCGATCATATGGGAATGATCTTCTTGGCTTGATACTCTAAGAAGTAAAGAATTTTTCCTTAGATGACAAGAATTTCAGCTACATAGAACAACAAGTAATGGACTTTAGTGCAAAATATTCTTCTTGGGAGGAAGGAAAACCACCAATGCTCTGATATCATGGGAAATACTCCTATTGGCACTCAACCAGAATTGGCAAAAAAAATCTCACGAAGAAGCAACTACAATCTGCGGAAAAAGTAATCCCACCATGGATTGTTTAGGAAAGCTCAAAATTTTAAGTATGATGAACAAATTTTGGGTAAGGAGACATTCCCAAGAGTAAATTAATTTAGGATTTTTTTTTTGACAGATTGAGATGATATTGAACGAGACTCTAAGGTTGTACCCACCTAAAATAGGCTTTCCCAGACAGGCATTCAAAGACTTAAAATTAAGAGATGATTTTATAATTCCTAAGGGTGTGAATGTGGTGGGAGATATGTTAGTAGTGCATAGGGACCCTAGATACTAGGGAAATGATGCAAATGAGTTTAGGCTAGAGAGTTTTAGAGATGGAATAAGAAAAGCTACAAATAATCAACCCTATGCCTTCATTCCATTTTCTAGCAGGCCAAGAGTGTGCATAGGCCAGAACTATGCATTATCAGAAGCGAAGGTTGTGATAAGTATGATAGTGAAGAGGTTCAAATTCAATGTGATTAGATGGTACAAGCATGCACCTGTAGCCTTCATCACTCTCAATCCTCAACATGGGTTACCAATCATGGTGGAAAGAATTGAATGCAATGTAGATTAGTCAAATAGTTGTTTGTATGTCATCATCACCCAAGGTCCTTGCACTGACCAGTTGTGTTTGACACAAACATTTCTTGTTTTATTTTCCTATTTTTCAATGTTTTTTTGGTCCTCGAGTTGACACACGATTTTTCTTGTTCTTTTACGCTTTTATGTTCGAATGGATCTTTTTTAACCCTTAAGTTTTCTTTATATATATATATATTAATTTATAATGATATATTATTTTGTTCGAAGGTTTTATATCAAATTTAAAATATTGTTTAGTTGGCTATATCAAAATATTAGACAAGGATTGAGGGGTATTCTAACCTCATTTCTTATAATGTGATCTTACACTCAACAAGATTTGATCTCTAGAAGTTTGTTGTAATTATGTCACAACACTTTCCTCTACACTTTATGCTCTCAACTACTTAGGACTCCACACAGTTGCAACAATACTTTCAGGTGGAGTAAACATTATTGAGTATAAAAATGGCAGCGAGGCATCCATGGTAGCCCAACATCTACTTTGCAGAAAATGATAGATCTATCCATTCTCGTGGCAGAACTCTGAATAGTAATAAAAAATATCAATCTCGGGGTCCCACGAACAATCTAGGAAGGCAATATACTAACAGACTACATCAAAGTAGACATCTTTTTTCACGTCCTAACTGGGCTCCAGTGCCACATCATAGGATTTTCAATAGAAATGGTCAACAAATTATTGACATCTGTGAAGGAGATACCCGCTATAACAAATTTTTTTAGAACAAATCCTACAAGAAAGAATCTACTTTTTTTCAACGGTCATATCAAGAAGTAGAGGCTGATCTAAAGTCTCTTAGAAATAGGGATTCCAAAAATGTGCATGCTAATCACACAGGGATTCAATAGCAAGAAAGTAAGCATTCAAGAGAGCCATGTCCTCAACATGCAGACATTCAAAAGAAAGCAGGGGATTCCAAGACAAGAAATTCCTAAGAACAAGAAAACCCTAATCTGCAAGGAAATACGCGAGGGATTGCAGATCCAACATTCAAGAATAGGGGATGTCAAATGGACTCTTGTGTCTCACCATCTCACTAGCAAGGTGATCCCTTCATTCCAAAATCTCAGAAGAGGACTCACATTCAAAAGTACATCAAAGAAAATGCTCAAACTCAGTCTCAGCGAAGAGCCCCCATGAAGAAAAAATCGAAGAGAAAAAAAGAAGGGGTCAAATAATAAAGGGCTCAAGAAGGTGTGGAGGCACAAGGAGTCAAAAAATATGGAGAATGAACCTCATACAAAAGGAAGCCAAAAGTCTTCCTTCAACAGATCAAAATATTATCAAAATCACCTTTCTAGAAATGATGTTACAAGCTCAAGTCCAAGACCTAAGGGATAAAGCCATAATTTGTAAGTTCTGGAATCTCAATATGCCTTTAAATGAGTTAAAAGATCTAATCTATGGTGACTGGGAATGGGTACAACAAGTTTTTTACTTGGACTTTGAAAAGGGTATATTTGTACTCATTTTTTATAGCAAATTAATAAAGATGTAGTTTTCATAATCAAATCAAGGGTTTTCCAAGGATCAGGGTTATGTATGCAACCCTAGATTCCAAACTTTAAGGCAAAAAATGCTTCTTTTAGATTTGTTCCATTCTAGTTCCAAATGCCTTCTTTTCCTTTATAATATAGTAAATTAACATTGTATGAATCAATAGCAAATCATGTAGGATTTTTCCTCATACATGATAAAGGATTTTTTCAAAATCCCTCCAAACCCATCAAAACCTATGTTCTAATGGACATGACTAAGAAATTTCCTCAACAGATTCAACTAACTTCAAAGTTTGGCATTTTGGATTAGCAAATTTCCTTTGAATCACCTGATTCCACTTGCTCTCAATGTCATATCATAGGCCATTCTTCTTCTCAATGCTTGTTGGGACCAAGTTCATCAAATACTAGTCACATGACTAATTCTAAGAGAAATGACCAACAAGGCAGTCAATTCATCTCATCTAGTTCAAAACAAAGCACCTATATACAAAATGGGTAGACTAATCAGAAAAAGCTAGGCCAAGAGAGCAACAATTGTAAAAATCAAATACTTAAGAGAAAATAGGAGGATGAAGGCTCTGAATTGGGGATTTATACAAAACCAAGAGCAAATAAAAAAGTTGCATTGAATTTTAAAATTCCACACAAGATATGGAGGCTAATGTAAACTTTTTCCAGCTTGTCTCTCAATCTATACTCTCCTATGGTAAAACTGAGTTCGAGAACATCAACTAGTAGAAATAGTGAATAAACTAATGTTTCAAGATACTAGGGACTATTTATCTACTTGGTCACTTGGTGATAATATGCAGAAGGATTAACTGGTCTCTCAAGAAATCATAAGTCTTGATGAAGGGGATAAGTGTCTCCCATTAATTGCAACCAAGAAGCCTTCAGATGTTGAACTTGAATTTTAGCAAATAAGATTTTATTTTCTATTGGATCAGATTTACTTGATCAAATAGTAGTGGAGGAAGAGCTATGGGAAAGTATTATTTCATTAGATTTATAGTCCTTAGAAAGGTTGACCAAACTAGTACAATAGGAGAATGACATGATAGGTCAAAAGGTTGTGATTGATCAACTTTTGGCGGAAATGGGAGATCAAGCAACTCAAGAATCATAGCTGTCTGAAAATAATGTAAAAAGGGATTTTGAAGAAATGTCAGCTCCTAATAATACTCTCACACTATCACAATCCCCATTTCAACCTTCAGCTAAGAAATCACTTTGGAAGAGAGGAAGGAAATCAAATCTCACAAAGATGAAGGAATAGATAGAGGCTGGAGTGTAGAAAACAATTTTGGAATCCATGTCAAACAAGCGGTTAGGGAGAGCATGTTGCTCTCCTCAGGCCTAATGAGGATTTCTTCATGGAATTTCAGGGGCATAAATGCCCCTGATAAGCATGCTCGAATCAAGCAACTAATAGATGCTTGTGGAGCAAGCATATTTCTCCTCCAAGAAACAAAACTTCAATAGAGGTGTTCCAATCTTCAATCAAGAAATGGAATAGATGGGCATCAACACATTCACTAGCCCAAGAGGCATCAAGAGGTCTAGTGATTTTTTGGAATCCAAAATCTGTGAGTGTCAAATCCCACAAAAATGAGAATTCCTGGTAGCTTGTAGAAGTGACAAAGTTTGACTTACACTTTTGGCTAATAAATGTTTATGGCCCCACTTCTATGATAGATAAGAAGAGCCTGTGGGATGAAATAACAAGGAAAATAAACTTAATTCCCAATGGGAAGATTATTATAGTAGGTGAATTTAATGCAATTACTTATTTACAAGAAAAAAGTGGAGCAATAAGTCTGCCATCAAGGCTGATGTCAGATTTTAGTCTATTCATAACATCTAATGCGTTGAGGGATATTCAACCATTAATAGGAAAATTTACTTGGACTAATAAAAGGAGAGCTTTCCTGAAAATAGCAGAAAGACTAGATAGGTTCTTGGTTTCTCCAAATTGGTTCATCTCATCACACAATCTAAAATCAGAAATCTTGCCATATCCTGGATCAGATCATTATGCAATAAGTCTAGATATTTCTAACATTACTATTCCAAGAGAAAAATATTCCTTTAAATTTGAACGTATGTGGTTTAGACATACTCAATTCTTGGACCTTTTGAAGCAGTGGTGGGTCAATTCTCCATATAAACAAGGGACTAAAATGTTTTAGTTTCATATAAAATTGATTTATGTAAAGCAACAAATCAAAATTTGGAATAAGAATGTTTTCAGAAATATTTTTCAGCAGAAAGATTTAGTGTTTAAAGAATCAATGCCAGTTCATGAAAGCATAATACAAAATGTCTTGGATGTTTCCCTTTATGATAAACAAAAGATGTTATAGGCTAAATGGGAGGAATTATGTTCATGAGAATAAATCTATTGGAGACAAAATTCTCGAGAGTTATGGTTAAAAGAGGGTGACCGGAATACAATTTTTTTTCATGCTTTAGCACAAATAAAAAAGGCAGCTAAATCAATTCAAAAGATTTAGGAATCGGCTATAGGAAACTAGCTCACAAAGGAATACGATATTAACAATGAAGGAATTAAGTTTTTCTTAGAACTTCTTTCAGCCCCATAGAATACAAATGCAAATATAATTGATGATGAAAATGATCTATTGGGAACAATTCCTCACCTTATCAGCAATGAAGATAATAACCTGCTTATGAGACCTTTTACCTTGGAGGAACTCAAATATGTAGTTTTCTCTTTCCCTCCAGATAAGGCCCCTGGTTTGGATGGTTTTATGACACTATTTTTTTAGAAATGTTGGGATTTTCTGTGTTTCGAGCTTTTATGGGCACTAGAAGAGTCAAGAAGAACTGCGACTATCTTCAGACAATTTAATGTAACCAATATTGCAATTTTACCAAAGGTCACAGATCCTAAAAAATTCACTGAATTTAGGCCTATTTCATTATGCAATATGGTCTACAAAATCTTCACGAAAGCGATTTACTTGAGATTACAACCGCTCATTCCAAAGATTATATCTCAGGAGCAAGGAGGTTTTGTCCCTGGTAGGGAAACACATGAAGGAGTAATTGTAGCACATGAATTATTACATACAGTAACATCGTCAAAGCTTCCCTCCTTCATTGTCAAGTTAGACATGCTGAAAGCCTATGATAGGGTAAATTGGAAATTCCTTAATAACGTTTTGACAAAGTTTGGGTTTTCCTCTCATTGGCACAGATGGATAATATCTTGTTTATCTAGGGCCAAGTTTTCCAGTAATCATAAATGGGAACCTAGTATGATTCTTCAGCTCCACACAAGGTGTTAGACAAGGAGATCCACTCTCTCCTCTTATTTTTATAATTATGGCATAAGCTTTAAGTAGATTCATCCTTTTAAAGCATAATTAACATTTACGACAAGGAGTGCAAAGAGCAAATTCAAGTATATCAGTCACACATTCTCTCTTTGTTGATGACACTCTTCTATTTAACAAGTCATCTATATTGGAAGCCAAACAAGTCAAAGAGGTCCTTGATAAGTATTCATCAGTTTCCAATTAGAAGATAAATGCAACAAAGTCAAAGATTTATATCTTAAACACTCCTGATGATTTGAAAAAGAAAACAGTGAAAATATTGGGCTTTCAGGAAGCGGAATTACCTTGTTCTTACTTGGAGATTCCTTTTTTTAAAGGATCAAATAAAGCTTGCTACTGGGATAACGTAATTGACAGAATTAAATCAAGAATCTTAATTTGGAAAGCTAGGTGGTTGTCTTTGTCGAGTAGAATTCTTTTAATCAAATTAGTTCTAGCATCAATTCCTAACTATTTCCTGGCTTTCCTTAAAGCTCCTGCATTTGTCCTCTCTGAAATAGAAAAGATAATAAGATCTTTTCTATGGAAAGGAAATATTGATGAACAGAAAAAAGTACCCCTAATCTCTCTTGAAGGATTAGCGAAAGGAAAGAAACAAGGGGGGGTAGAAATTTAGAATCTCTCTTGGAGAAACAAAGCATTTGGGGCCAAGCTTGTATGAATAATGTACTCAAATCCAGAGGCTAAATGGTCTAAAATTTTGTAAACCAAATATTTGGACAATGAAAACCCAACAAGAATTTTCATAGTGGCAGATCCTCCAAAGGGGTCTGCTATTTGGAATTTCATTTTTAGAATCTCTCTTGTAGAAACAAAGCATTTGGGGCCAAGCTTGTATGAATAATGTACTCAAATCCAGAGGCTAAATGGTCTAAAATTTTGTAAACCAAATATTTGGACAATGAAAACCCAACAAGAATTTTCATAGTGGCAGATCCTCCAAAGGGGTCTGCTATTTGGAATTTCATTTTAAACAGTAGAAACCTTATCACCAATTTTTCATCTTGGGAGGTAAATAATGGGAAAGATGTAAAGTTTTGAGCAGAATCATGGAATGGAAAGTTTACGTTGTCAGAAAATTAGGATCTTCATGAGGTAAGAGCAATTTTATCTCAAGCTTGGGGTGATTTTTTTTTAAATTATGTACAGTCATCAAGTTCTCTAATGGGGAAAGTAGTGTGGAAAAGTCCCTCAAGTAATCTTTTGAGTGCACAACAATATGATCTTTTATGTAAGATTATGAAGGAAAGAATAGTCTATTTATCTGGAAAACTAGATAAAATAATATGGGAAACATCAAAAGTAGGTTCATATTCTATCAAGGAAGGATATGCAATCTTAGCCCAATCTAAAAATAGCTCACAACCCCAATGTGCATTTTCTTTCTGTTGGAACAATAAAGTCCTACCCAAAGTAGGAAGTTTTGCATGGATTTCAATACATAAAAGAATTCTAACAAGTGATCACTTAGTTAAATTGAAGATTACAAATCCATTCAAGTGCCCACTTTGTGAAGTAGACTTCGAAACAGTAGATCACTTATCTCTATAGTGTAACTTTTCCAATAAATGTTGGAATTTTATTAAAAATAAGTTAGAACTCTCTAATCCCCCGCCAAACACAATTTGGAATCTCTTCCAAAGTTGGTCATTATTATACCAATCATCATTCTTTGCATGCATATGGTATATTGTCCCAGTGCTTGTTATATGGAACCTTTGGTGGGAAAGAAATATGAGAATTTTCATAAAAACAAAATCTCCAGTTGAGTTGATATTATTGAAAATAGAAAAGGCAATATCAGAAGGAGTTAACTCATGCATTGAGAAGGAGAAATTAATTAACTCATTATTCACAAGTTGGGACAATTCTATCTTAAATAATTGGAAATATATCAAATTACCATTTGATGGAAGCCTAATAAAAAATAGTACTCTGAAGGTTGATAGAACATCAATGAAATGGTCCCCACCTCTGAAAGATTATGTAAAATTAAATTTTGATGGGGAATCTAAAGGAAACTTAAGTAGTTCAGGAGCAGGAATTTGTATTAGAGATTCATTAGGGATAGTCTTGGCAACCTCTTCTTTTCATTTAGAACAAGGCACAAACAATAGTGTAGAAGCTCAAGCATTTTTATTGGGTTTGGAACTAGCAATTCAAATGGGGTTCTCAAATCTTCATATAGAAGGGGACTCAATAATAATTATCAATGCATGTAGAGAAAGAAAAATCCATAATTGGAACCTAAGCTATATATTGCATAAAGCATGGAAATTAGCAGATAAGTTTGAAGCTTCAATAATCTCTCATACCTATAGGGAAGGGAACAAGGTAGCATACTTTATTACAGGCCTTGGGAGTGAAAATGCAGAGGTTAGAGCTATTAATGATATAAGTGAATTAAACACCTTCCCACAATTGATTCAACTTATAAATCAAGATGCCAAGGGTGCATAATTAAACATCTTAACTTCTCTTGTCATAAGAGATAATATAAGTTGACAAGAATTTTAATCAAGCCTATGTTGTCCATTTTGTCAAATAAAGGTTTAAAATCAAAAACCATGGGAAGATAGAATGCTATCATGAAAAGAGTAGGGATATTAAAAGTTCTTAATTAGTAGTCTTAGTCACATGAGCAATATACATGCATTATAAGGTAGAGAAGGTCATCATGTTTAAATTCACTAGGATATGAAAGTTTGACATGTTTAACTTTTGTCCAGAGAATAAAATATGGAAAGGGGTAGAGTATTGTTTTACTAGTAAGGGAGTTACATTATATCGCAGTCAACAAATAGACTTCCACTATGGGAAACTTGTGCAGATTCATTGATGAGTTGGAATAAAAACACATGTGTTCAGGCCGAACGTAGTAATGATGGCTTTCAAATTCACAAGGATATTCATGTCTGTGTTAAAGGACATCCCATGTCAGCCTCAAATCTTTCAATTCACCTGATGACGCTACCGTTTGATCAAGTATTCCAGATTAGTTGCATCATGCCATTTCTTTTTGTTACTTAATGCTAATTCTATGATGAAAAGTACATTATAATTATGGTATGTAGTGCATAGCCAACCACCAAGTTTCTCGGCCTCTATTTTACATGAGCCAACATTAAAAAGAAGTAGGGCATATTTAAAATATCTAGTCCTTCGCATCATGATATAACATTATGTCATAGGCAAAAAATAGCATTAAAAAGGCATCTAATGTAAGTGATTTGCACAAACAAAATTTGCAACAAAGGGTCTGGTAAAGCATTGTAATTTGCAGAATATAAGGTGTGGTAATTTGTTTATAGTAGTAGAAGAATGGATTTTCATCCTTGGAACCTCAGGGTATCTTTGCTAGTTAAGCCGTGGGAGAGACCGATTGAGGGTTATATAACCCAGGACATGCTTAAAATGATGTTCAAGGTGGATTGTGCCAGGGTTGAAGAATGCATATGTTTAATTCTAGGAGTTGAAGTTATAAGCCCACAAGCTCATCGCATTATCTTTCCATCCCAGGTGGTATCAATCTTTTTATCTAATGCCATTGATTTGTTTCAGTCTTTGATTGAAATTGAGGTCTTAGCTAGGAAATATATCAACCTACAATTTGTGTCAGATAATGCTATTCTTCGAGCAGTGCAACATTATAATTTCTTCAGTGGGGATGGATATGTTGGTGGTTTATTTCTGAGGGCTTTTGTGTAGAAACGTCAGGGTTTCAAAGATATTTTTGATGCAATTAGGCTTACACTTCAATACAACAACAAGAATATCCTATTGTGTGCACTAAGAAATAATTGATGCTCTATCTGCTTTGTGACGGAGATAGATATAAAAGAGAGATATTATGCATTGGTGTTTCTTCAAGCGCATGTGCCACATCCTCTAAACAATGGTGTGCAGTTAGACTTGTAGCTCGGGTTAAATTCTCCCATTCGTGGTCCACAACAGGCACAAAATGTTCACATTCAGCTGAAAAATAGAGTTCAAATGAATGCAAACATGGTGAATACAATACTTGCACCTTGCGTGCAATTTCCTTCAGCATCAGAGGGTGGAAGAATGGTTTTAAAAAGAGGTCTCCAGCTAGTAGGAGGTTTGGAATTACAAGATGAAAATTCGGTTACTAGGAAAATCTAATTTCACTGTGTTGTGGATTTTTTGATAAAAAATGAAGGGCATAATTGAAGGGCATATTTTGTAAAAGGGGGAAATATTTTACTTGCTGGGTTTATTGTAAAAGTTTAATGCATAATAGTTCGGGGAAGTTGTATTGGGAATTGAATGTTTAATTTTGTATCATCAGCATGATAAGCATAATTCTAAAACTGAACTATGTAAGCGTGTAATTTTTGTCATATTTGAGCTATAATTGGAGGTTTTCTTACTAGTTCTTTCCTGCTGGTATGCTCCCTAGAACAAGATTTTGTATTTATCTATTTATATAATTAATATAATATAGTGGCATGCCACTTTTTCTAAAAAAAAGATTTGATCTCTAGAAGAGTCATTTAAAACCACTCAACTTCATCATAAGACTAAGAGTCCATTGATAAAGTATACTATTTTGAGCCTATTGATTTTTTTTTAATTAATTTATTAGTATTAAATTGAACTTATTATTTGATATTAAATATTTTAAAATATAATAATTATTGTTACTATTAATGTGATATTTTTATTATTTTAATAATAAATTCAAAATTATTGTTTTGATTAGATTAAGACTGGAAGGGCCAGTACCAATTACAAAACAGTCATATAAACAAAATACAGTTGACTCACAAAAAATGAAACAACTAAAAAAGAAGAGTGGGAGTCACTAGCAATGAGCCTGGAAGAACATCAAACAAGCTATACTTTTAACTGGAGCATGAAACTAGAAAACATAGACTGGTTGTAAACAAAGGCATTAACTACAAAGGAAACCAACACAAAAAACCACCCATAGGGGATAACCAGTGCAAGCCTACAACTTAAATTAATGAAAAAGTGTCCCACCTTACCAACAAACCCAAGATCCACCTCTAGAGGAGCTGATCCGTAAAGCGGAAGGGATCTATGACAAACGTTGCTAAGTGATTATGCACAAAGGTGTAAACACATCAACAATGGAGTAACAAGAACATTAAACAGAGAGAATTCAAACATAGAACCAAGAGAGAGAAAAGAAGACGCCAATTTGATTATAGAGTTCGTCTGAGTGGACTACGTCTCTGGGTCGAGCTCAACTGAGTGACCAATCTATTGAAATGTTTTGAACTGGTAGTACAATCTCCAACTGAGCCTCTTGCACACTACTTTACAAATATCTATAGCCTATCCACAAAGTCATACAAAAAGTATCTCACTCACACCCCTCTCAAAAGCTCTCAAAGCTAGGGATGATTAACAAAGAGTAAGAAAACTGACTTTGCCTAAAGGATCTACTACAAGGTTATAACATCATTACATCACAATTCAAATTCTCCTAATTCCCTCTAAAATACTCTCACAAAAAGGCTCTCAAAGACCAAGAGAATGGGATGGAGAGTTGAATGAGCTAATGGATGATCAACTCAGAAAGTGATGATTGAGTTGAGTTGGTGAGGAAGGCTGTCCTAGTCTTCCTTTTATACTTGAAATTCCCATATAGGGCTAAAACCTCCAATTTATAATTTTCCCATTTGAAAAAAACAACCCCCCTTATAAATCAATTAATTTGTTTTTAAGCCCTTTGTCTTTATATATTTTGGGCTAATTCATTGTTAGGGGTTTTGTGATTTTATTTAATTTAAATCCCAACCTAATAACCATAAAATGGTTATTTGTTAGGAATTTGGTCTTGACAAGCGATTAAATAAAACTGAGCCCATTATATTTTTAAACACCATTCAATGGTGTATCGACATCTATATATTTTGGAGCCCGCATGGTCGGGAATTCCAATCCTACTGCAACTATTGCAACCTCCATTTGGAGCATTGTAATACTCCAAAACCAACCAGCATCTACTAATATTTTTAGCCACTATGCGTGGCACAACGGAGGAGGGAGACGTTCTTAATGTGGGAATCGGCGGTTCGACCCCCACTATATATTTTGTTTAAACAAACTCACAACTGCCCGGAGGAGAAAGAGTACGATCCGACAAGTGCACCAACTAGATTATACCATGTGTCAAGCTATCATTCACTGAAGGATCCCATTCATCATCCAATCACCATGCCACGTTAGTGTCCACGTCATCTGTCGTACTGTTGACGTCATCTTATGGATGACACGTGTCAACATCGGATTCGCCATCCATGCTGACGTCATCTGCCTAGTAAGCCTGCCACATCACCTATACGGCTGACACGCATCAAGACTCCGTTGGTCCACGTCATCATCCATACGATGAATCACCCTCCACATGCTGACGTCAACAACTGTACCACTGGTGCCCTTGGTCAACCGCAAGCTTTGACTGGCCATATCTCGCACATACGAGCTCCGATTTGTGTAAAATGAACGTCATTGGAATCGAGATGATGAGATCTTCGTGATGACATTGACTTTGATCAATTTGGTGATGATGAATTTTCCACCTTTTTTCTCGTCCCTGGTACCTGAGTTGATCGACATTTGACCAAACTTTGACTGGTGATATCTCCCACGTATGGGCTCAAATTTCGATGAAACAAACATCATTGGGTTCGTGTCATCGAGTTCTTGACATTGCTTTTGACCGATTCTGATTCGGTCAACTTTTCTGCCTTCTGATGGCCTCTTGGTCCAGGGTTGACTCAACTTTGACTGCGCATAACTTGAGCAAACAGACACCTTTTTCGCCTGTTCAAGTTGCACTAGATTCAAGATTCTGAGCTCTATGCCATGGAACCACTTTCGGGAGAAACTAGAACACTGTAATTTTTAGGTTCTAAAGATCCACCTGGATGAGGAGCGTAGTTCGCGTCAATAGGAGATGCAAAAGAGAGCCAACAAGAGGAAAGAAAGCCTCCTAGTAGACCCACAAAACACATCTCTACCTTTATAGGAGAACCAAGCATAGTGGGTAGTAAAAGATAAAATAAACCAATTGAAGGGACAAGAAAAACTCCCTTAAGCGCCACAACAACCCAAATAAAAAGAGATAGACACATAGTTAGGAGAACACCATCATGAAGATGAAGATCAACACCACCCTTGGAAAGAGTAAATAAACTCCTCTACAAAATAAACCTCAACACAACCCCATAATGGCCGAAAATAAAGAGGTGACAAAGATAACACCCCAAAAATTAATAGCACCCAGAACCACCAAAGCCAAGCTAACAACAACAAAACACACTATATTATGCCAACAACAACAAACATAGAAAAAAATTCCTCCTTTAGAGGAAAAAATCCCAGAGCCTCCAATGAAACAGGGTAGGAGCCCTGCTTCACAGATGAGCAGAAACCACCAAACTAGCCATAGCTCAGAGAGAAAAGAACAAACACCTCCCTAAGGCACCAAAGACCACCCAAATAAGGAGGAAAATAAACTCACCTCCACTAGAAACCACCTCCAAAGGCCACAAAAATCCAACCAAAGTAACAAAGGAATCAAAGGATCCCATAAAGGTTGAGAGCAACAAGGACTACAAAAAAGCCAATGAGAGCATAATAGCTAGCTATATAGACAACAAACTCCACCACTTTCACCAAGAAAAACATATGATGTGATTAGATCTTAAAAGAAGTGGTCTCCAAATCTTTATGTTCAAATAATTTATGTGTCAAATTAATCAATAAAAAACTAATCATTTAAATAAATTTTGACACTTCCACTATAATTCAATATAAGTTTCATAATTGTGATAGTGTTTATGATAAAGTAAGCTACATTTATAGGGTATAGTGCTCTTTACACATGGAGCCCAAAGGGCCAAAAAGAGACCAAGAACAAAGTTACAACATTAAGTGCAGACTAGAAACAACAGAAGAAACCAAAGAAACATATAGACACAAAAAACCAACAGCAGAGGAAAGACCCACCCACCCAAAACACATACCCACCCACTACTTGGCTAATCCTTGCCAATTCTCAATGAGAAGATTCAAGACATCATCACTAACCCATTTAGGTACCTCACCCTTAGTCTTCTTCTCCACTTCCTCTTTGAGTACCTCAGAGAGAGTGATAGTAGACATGTGGATGGTTTTATCATGAAGTGCATCAACTAAGTAAACTTTTGTACAATTTTTTCCACTTGGTCCAGTAGTTTGTTGGTAATCCTCGTCCTTATAATTTTACCCCTTAATTGTCTCCTCCTCCATAGCCATGTGATCTGAAGACTTAGTAGTGGAATCCTCATTAATCATTTTTTTTAATTTCGAGAAGTGACTGGGGCCTTCAAAAAACTCCATTTCCTCAACAATATTCTATTTACACTCCTTTTTGTCGCCGGTCTACTCTGAGCTATTTGATATCTTGTCAACAAACAATTCTTTCTTATTTTTAGCCAACCTATGAGACCTTCTAACACTATTTTTTTCCATCCTAATGTCCACACTCACCACGTGACCATAGTATCACCTTTAGAATCTCTGTCCACTGGGCTCCCTCCCTCATTGTCCATGATCGATAGCTCCACTTGACATAGGGTTTCATTTTTTCCCTTGGTCTTAGCCATCGATTTTCTGTCCTTCTTGGTGGGGGTATTTTTTAACTCACAAAGCCTAGTAGCCGCCTTAGATTGAGCTAAACCCACCCCACTTCTTGTTTTTGGATAGGGGTTCATATTTAGGAATATCTTTGGGTTCACAGTCTATAGGGGGTTCTTCGTTTTTGGTCGAACGAAAGTAGCAGGGGAAGATTTCTCAAGAGAGTGGTTGGATGGTTCCTACTCTTCAACACAAACAATAGAGATAAGTTTGGGGGGAAAAGTGCCAAATGAAAATGGTAGAGCCGAAGTATAAGGCTCTGGTGTAATGGTAGAGGTGGTAAATTTTTCAAGGTTCAAAGTAGCAAAATCAAGGGTTTCCTTAATCGAGCTTTCCATGGAGGAAAGAAAAAAAAGGAAAACTTATAAGCATTTTGTGTCGAAGATGGTTAACTAATGAAAAATGGTAGAAATAAAAGACTTTAAATCTCCCCTCTAAAGTAACATACTTCATGATAGCTAATCAAACCCGATCCCACGCCTTTAGCATCATCTCCCTTTCAAAACCTAAGTGCTTCTTAACAGGATTCTCATTCTCCCAAATGAAAGAATTGAGGCTCTCTAAATCTTGCACCTTAGTTTTCTTCTTAAGCTCTTGACCAATATAGAATAGGCCCGTTTCCTTGGCGATAACATCCTCATTAACTTCAAAGGAGATTCCACCAATAGTGACTCTCCTATCACTCCAAGAACTAGTGAATTACATTGATGGCTTCTCATCGTGACCCACTAGGATCTCCATAAGAGGTGCAATTCCTCCTTCCATGCAAATGTGACAAAAAATATTGTCTTTGTGCAATTCATCATAGGAACTAGGCTCGATTCGAACCCTATCACCTCCCATCTCTTCACACCGAACAATGAAACTTACCCAAGAAACCAGAGTTAGAAAATTTTCAAAATGGCAATAGATAACCTTTACCATCCATTTATCACTAGATCACCAAACCAATAATGATAATCATGCCTAATTAAAGCTTCTAGATATTCACACGAGCCGGTGGTCATTTCTAAGAAAATTATGGTCACGGGGCCATAATAAATCTTTCTTAAGTACATCAATCTTAAGTTAAAATCCATGATAACTTTGATCAAGTAATTATTAGCCAAAAGTTTGGGAATAAATTTGGCCTTACACACATTCCTAAAAATTATGGTCGTAGGGCCATAATAAATCATTTTTAAGTACATCAAACTTGAGCTAAGAGCCATGATAACCTTGATTGGGTAATAATTAGCCAAACATATGAAGATATACTTTGCCTTACACATGTTTCTAAAAATGTTATTTGAATTGTGGTAATTTTGACAAGATTGCCCATAAATATTTTGAAGAGCCCAACCATTCACCGCCATCATTTCAAAAAATTGCCCAGGGTAAAAGCACAAAGTTGTGTCACACTTTCAACCAACTTATCAGCACAACTGAATTTAAGTATTTCTAACTAAAAATCAATTTTGGTCAAAGATATGATCTAGTAGGATTCATTCTAGCTAAGTTAGATACTTCCTCAACTTTTTCAACTAAAATTGTTGGCTAAAAATATATGGAGCACCACTTTGAGTCCAATTTACCAAAAAAATAAAATTATTTGAAAAACTTGAAGTTTCAATAACTCCTAATGTAAATAACATTTTAAAAAATAATATAAAAATACCCTTTTGTAGATCCATAAGTGTAGTTTTCAAAAATAATTTTATTTTAATAGCTTAATTATTATTTATATTTTATTTTTTTATTTTTACTAAAAGTAGGTTATCAACAAAAAATATTAGGTTAATTACCATGCTGAGGAAAAATACTAAAACTTATTAAAAAATAAAATAAAAAATGATGCACTAGATTAAAGAATCTATTTCAAGATGGTATAATTTTTTTTCCATTTTAGATAAATATTTAATATGAAAGTTGATGTCCAATGGAAATAACTTTTTTTGATTCACACACATTTTAATATTTATTTAAAAATATATATTTATCAAAAATGGAAAAAAATATATCTATGCACTAAAGTTTCAAGTTATAAATACACAAAATAAATTTGAAAGAAAAAAAAAAAATTAATATAAAAAGTTTTCAATGTCTCATGCAACTTTATTTTTCAACATTTTATTAACAACTAAATTATAATGTTAATTTATTAAAAACTAGTTTAAATAATTTTTTTATTTATTTTTAAATACAAACATAAAATATACTAAGAAATACATATTTTACTAGTTTACATCATTTCAAAATTCAAAACATATATGACACATTTTAGTGATTCAAGTTTAAAAGTTGGATCAATGTTGGTTGTTTCCTTTATAAAGTGTGACACAACTTTGTGCTTTTACCCCCCAACTTCCTGCCTATTCCTCTCCACATCATCTTGCTTGTTCCACATCATCAAAGGCCCAAAGGTATAGAGCCACATGTACCCACCCAAAATAGCAAGGTTGGCTTCCATCATTAATGGTAATATTTTTCTGTTCATCAAGGATAAATCCTTGTATATTCATAGGGAGAGCCCCAAGTCTTCTCCAACATATGGATATGATCCACGAAGAACCAAGGTTGGCCAGAGCATCCGCCACCTGATTTCCCTTATGAGATATGTGAGTCAAAGTCTTCCTTTCTAATTTAGAAATTAAATAATTTGTCTAGGAGTATGTCTCTGATACTCCACCAATGAAAAATACCATGATTAATAGAGTCAATCACCATCTTGGAGTCACCTTCAATATGTAGTTTTTTTAATACCAAGAGTGAAAACAACTTCAATTCCTTTGAGTAGTGCTCTAGCCTTTTCTATCATAGAAGTTTGTATTCCAATACCACCAACATACCTTGCCACTAAATTTCCCTTAGAGTCCCTAATAATGCCTCTAGTGTTATCCATCTATGAGTTCCCTTTTGTTGCCCCATCAAAATTAAGTTTTTCCAACCGATATCCAAGGGTTTCCAAACCATGTGAAGTCTAGCTAGAGATTTAGAGTTATCAAAGGAGTTGATCTCCAACTTTTTGTTTCATGAGCTTGCCATGTTGATCTCCCACACAATAGGATCTTTGTTCGATAGTTTCCAATCATATAAGGAGAAATTATTAGATACAAGTTTGAACCCAATGCCAAAGACCTCCTTAGGGATTTTTAAAATATATTTGAAGATCCAATTTTTCCTCTCTTTCCATAAACACTAGCAAAATATGGGAGGAATTTGATGCTTGGTCTCACTAGAGAGAGGATGGTGGAAAGGGCCAGACCAACTTTCCATAAAACTCTTAATGTCACCATTCATGGTCCAATGAATCCCCAATTTACTAAAATCCAAATCCCAGACTTCAATAGCAAACAGTTAGTGGAGTAATAGGTGGCCAACTAGCTCCTCATTATTCTTGCATAGCATGCATCTATTTGGGATTTGAAATCTGCTTTTCCTTAGATTATCCTGAGTTAAGATCCTGTTGTGATAGGCTATCCACCAGAAGAAATTAATTTTTGGTGTTAAATTTCTATTCCAAACCTGTTTCCATAATTTTCTCTAATTTCCTTGGTTTGACAGTAAACCATAAGCCAACTTAATAGAGAGGTTTCCCATGCATTCCTTAACCCAATAGAAAGCATCCTCCATATTTGAGATGGGAATTCTAGTTAGGGAGAGGATGTCCTGCAGGGACCTAGCCAAAAGCCTTAATTCCGAGGAGAGGGGGAAACACAAATCTAACATTTTCCACTTCCTAGAACCATGAAGACCACAAAGGTAGTCACTAACAATTTTTCCAAAGTACAGCCTCACAAGTCCCATCAAATTTTTGAAATAAAATTAGTAAAGGGGAATTTCAATCAGCTAGGGGTCCTCCCAGAAACTAATGCTTCTACCATCCCCTAACTTCCATCTCAAACCAAAGTGTAGTAGATTTTTCATCTTGTAGATATTATTCCAAACCAATGAACCACTTGGGTGTTCATTCAAAAGAAACTAGATTAGGGGGTAGTTGCTTAGGTACTTAACATTCATAAGCCTATACCAGTCCTCCATGTTCCTTAACTAGTCCCATCCAACCTTTACAAGCAAGGATTTGTTGGTAGGTTGGATTTTTTTTATACCTAGCCCCTCACCAAATTTAGGAAGGTAGACCTTGTCCCAACTAATTAGTGCCAACTTCTTTTTCTCCTCTGTACCAGACCAGAGGAAGTTCCTTTGGATTTTTTCAAAAAAATTCACTATGTATAGATAGGAATTTTGAATATAGATAGGAAATAAATTGATATCCCTTGAAGGGAAGCAATAAGGAGTTGCAACTTACCAGCATGACTAAGGATTGATCCTTTCCACCCAACCCGTTTCCTTTGAACTCTCTCAAGGATTGAATTCTAGAAGGTGGGAGTAACTTCTTTAACAGTAAGATGAATACCCAGGTACACCAAAGGAAGGGGTGCAATCACACAACCTAGAACAACAATCACCTTGTCCTACAGAACAAGAGTGTTATTAAAGAAATAAGTCATGCTCTTGTTGTAATTTATACATTGGCCCAAACAAGCAGCATGGTTGTTAAGGAAATTTTTCCATTTTCTTCTTCCACAACCAAATATTTTTTGAACAATATGGTATCATCAACAAATTATTGTATGACAGTCGGTTCTAGGGTGGTGGCGGGTTTAACTCCCTTAATAGAGCCCTTTGACAACATTCTAGCAAAATTCCTACTTAGAACATCAACAACCATTATGAATAGGTATGGAGATAGAGGATCACACTTTCCTATACCTCTCCCTTCCTTAAAGAACTCATGGGGAACCCCATTGACCAAAACAAAATATTTCATAGTTGTAGTGCATTCCAAAATGAGGTTAATCGCACTTTGATTGAATCCAATCTTAGCTGAAACTTTGGGCAGAAAATTCCATAGGACTTTGTCACATGCTTTTGAAATTTCAAGCTTAAAATCCATACTAGCATTATTACATCTTTCCATGGAGTGCATAATTTCATGAGTGGCAATAGCAACATCCATTATATGATGACTCGAGACAAAGCCTTTTTGGCTTGGACTAATCATTTTTTCCAGGTAAGGTTTTAGGTGGTTCACTAGAATTTTTGAGATCTTATAAATGGTATTACATAGCTTGATAGGCTGAAAGTTGTCCATTTTATGTGGGTCATCATTTTTGGGAATGAGATCTAGGAAGGTGTGATTAAGCTGTTTGAGCAGTTTTCCAAACTTGAAACAATCCTTGGTTGCAAGAATTAATTCCTCACCAATAATGTCCCAAAATACCTAGAAGAAAGGTGGGGGGTATCCATCAGGTCCCAAAGCCTTTTAGGAACTCATACTGAACACAACTAACTTGAATTCCTCCAGAGTGACAATACCAAGAATATTATCATTATCCTCACGGGATAAAGAGGCAAGAAGGGGGTTCAATAGCAAGTCTTCCAAATTAGAATTGGGGGCCACAATAGGACCAAATAAGGCACATTGAAAATAACCAGAGGCCAATAAACCAATCTGGGTAGGGGTAGTAAGTTCAACTAATAACTCATCTTTCAAATTTTTTATCTGATTCATTTTCCTATGCTCAAGGTCCAAAACATGGAAAAAATAAGTGTTCCGGTCACCCTCTTTTAGCCATTCAACTCTAGATTTTTTCTTCCATAATATCTCCTCTTTTTTCAAGACTTTTTCCCATTCCATGCACTCATCTCTTTCTTGCTGAAAAGTATGAAGACTAACATCTCCCTCCTCCATCCCTTTTTGTGTCATCCTAAGATTATCTGAGATCACTCTTTTTTGATGGAAAATATCTTTAAACACCCTCTTGTTCCAACCTTTAACCATTTTTTTGATATACTTAAATTTATGGAATACCCTAAACATGGGGGAGACATGCACAGGGATATTCCACCAATCAACAATTTTATTCCTGAGGTTTGGGTAGGAATTAACCACATGATCTCAAATTGGAAGGGAAAAGGACCAACAACAGAGTGATCATTCATGACTACTAGTAGAAGGTTATGGTCTGAGATAGTCCGAGGAAAATCCAATAGATTGGAGTTAAGTAAGGCCATCCAATTAGGAGATAAAATGAATTTCTCAAGTATGACCTAGATTAGACTACCCGCCATACGCCTATTAGTCCAAGTGAAATCTTGGCCATGTAAGTCAATGTCCACCAACCCTGTATTACTTAAAAAATTAGCTAAGTTAGTCATACTATTAAAATAGTTAGTCCATCACTCTTTTCTGAAGAGTATAAAGGAGATTTGAAGTCTCTTGCCACCAACTAGTGGTCCCCCTATTATTTTGTATCCATTCAGTGAGATCTTGCCAAAGGGAATTCCTCACATTCCTTATATTGGAGGCATAGATGTTAATCAGAAACCAAGAACAACTAGAGTGAGAGAAATGGATCCCCACACTATTTTTTCTTTGGAATATTTCAGAACCAGTTATTCTATTAGGATCCCACATCATAGATAGGCCACCTAAAGCCCCATCTGCATCACTACAAGAATAATGAGAATTCAACCAAATGTACCTAGCTATGTGTTCAAAGTTTATTTTTTTCATTTTAATTTATTGTAACAACAATACAGTTGTCCAACCCTCATCTTCATTGGTTTTTCCTTGTGACAGGGTAGCAGTATCTATCTGTTTGAGTCCAGAGTCTTTCTTATCAATAACCACACTTAATATTTCTCCCTCTTTTGCATCCTTAATCAAATCATGTTATGGGATAAAACCATTACCATCTCTACCAATGGAGCCACATGGTCCTCCAAAACAAAATGTAACATTGGAAAAGACTTTTTTGATAAAACTTTGCTGGGAGAAGTCACACACAACACTAGAGCATAGTCCCCAGAAGCCTTCTCGACAAATGGAACCTCAGGGACCATTGGAACATAAGGTCCAGATTTGGTTGGGGAGTCAATGATATTAAGGAGATCATAATTGAAAGGATAGCTATTAGTGAGGTCATCCACTAGGGGTTCACTAGGACCGGGGTTATGTTTTACCATGGACTTATAGTCCGAAATAAGATACCCAAGTTTAGCACATTTTTGGCAATAAACCACAACATTTTTATAGCAATTTTTTTTATTCCAAGACCCAAATTTGGAACATGTCACAGAGTTGGGTAAAGAATTTTTAATATCATTATTAACACAGAACTGAGCAAACACTAACTTAGATTTTATTTTGGTAATGGTGTTTGATGTGATGAAGTGACCCATCAAATAACCAATGCTTTGGAACACAAAGTCATCCCAATATTCCAGGGGCAGTCCTAGAAAATGAACCCACATGGGGGCTAATTTTTTGAGATCAACAACAGGGTCAAAGACAAGTTTCCAGTGACATAGGGAAAGGCCATGCTTCCTATAAACCTAGATACCCCAAGAGAGAACAAATAGTAGATCTTTAGTAGCTATGAATTTGAATAGGAATAGCCCACTAGCCATGGTGCAAACTTCCACACTACCCTTGAGGTGCCATTTAGTAGTTGACCATCTTCTTACCACATCCATAGTAGGGAGAAAAGATAATTTTTTTCCCACCATTGCGTTCTCCATGGAAGAAACAATCATATCACTAATGGATTTAGGGATAAAGAATTTTGTATTAGAAGAAAAAATCATAACTTCTGAAAGAGGATGAGATTTGGGTGATCCCACAATAGTGGTTTACACTTTTTGGGACATCTTGATTTTTGCTGAAATCACATATTTTTTGAAAATATAATGATTTAATCCTTGAAAAGTTCCATTTAAAGGATTCCAATTGAATATGGTTTGATCAAACCACCTTAGACCAAACCCCCTTGGATAGAACCCCACTAGTTTTAAACCATACATATATTAGAGTCTCCTTTACACCTATCAAAATGCTGATAAAATACCACTTTTTAATTACCTTTTGGGGGATCAAATGAATTCATTTAAAATTTATTTTTTTCAACTATGTAGTCCTCATTATAAACTTCCTAGAAAGTATAATTTTAAATATATTTAATTTGGTTATTATATTTATTTTTTATTTCTTGTGAATGTAGGTTTTTCACTGAAAATCAAGCTCTCTATTCTATACAAGTGGAAAAATAGAAAATTATCAAAAAATATATAAAAAGTATCTATGCACTAGATATTTATGTCCTTGATCCAACAAAAAAAATAAAATTGAATTTTCATACATACAAAAAAAATTATATGTTAGCAAGTAAACCTATGTCTGAATTATAACTAGTTTGACTTCAAAGCTTAATTAAGAAAAAATATTCAATAAAACACTATGAAACCAATTGCATGCACTAGATATCGTAGTTACAAAAATTTAGAATTTTATCCTTCACAGAAAAAAGTTGTGTTAGCAAGTACATGACACTCTTTAAAAATGGTGTTTTCTATTAAAAACTAGTTTTTGAATTAGATGGAAAAAGAAATGCAATTTGATTCAAAAAATTTAAAAAATATATATTTAGAATCTAAAGAAAATTTTTTATAAATCACTAGTTTGCATCATCTTCAAATTCCTCATGGTTTAGTAGCTATAGGTGCATGAAAGTGAAGATTTAGTTAAAAAATTTAGTTCAATGTCTTGTTTGGCCAAAAATTGTAAACCAGTATTGTGGGATCACCCATTTATTTTCTACTGGGCTCAAGTTAAGTAGAAAATTCTTCCAACCCTTAAATTTTGGAGTGACAGAGATCACTAGCATGTCTTTAGCAGTCAGAATTGAAAGCACATGTTCAACAACAATAGAAAACACAAAAGGGTCCCCCAAGGTTGTTGGAGCAGCATATGCCTAGGCAAGAACTTGATCAGAAGAGGACAGGGGAGGGGGACGATGGGGTACCCCCAAAGTGGCGTCCACCATGCGCATAGGCAATTCAAAATAGAGGAGCGGTAGATTTTTATAGTGTTAATGAAATGATAGGGTTTAATATTGCAAAGAAATAAAATAATATATGTATTTAAAATGAAGTTTATAAAATCTTGCAATCATACAATCTAATTAATCTAATTTAGCATTTGGAAAAAATCATGTGATACAATTTAGAAAAAAATTAAAATTAATATAAACAAAAATATTTGAGTAATTTTGGGAGTTAATAGGTAGTTGTGTACTATCTTGATTATAAAATTTGGATCATAGATTTTGAATCATAGTTTAAACATTTCTACTCTTGGATGTATTGGAATAAAATGATGAAATCTAATTTAGTTCTTAAAAATTAGCAAAAGTCAATTTCACAACATGAAATTTATTTGTATTTAAAATATCACACAAAATTGACCTCTATTTTTAAAATTCACCATTTGTGCATGATTTTGACTTCAAAAGTTTTAAGCTTCTATATGCACAAGAAAAACTTCACCTTGATGTTTGACTTATAATAAAGATCCTAGAGGTGTTTACAAGCAAATTTAAAGAGCTTGCCAAGAAAATCTAATGTTCTCCTTACAAAATCCATTTTTTTCAATTTTATAGTACTTGAAAAATATTGGACGAAAACATGTAATGAATAAAATAATAATTATAATAAAGAATGATATGGCTATTAATTTCATGGCTCAAGGTGGCAAATTTGAGTGAAAAAAAGTAGGAGATGTGAAAGGGAGGCGTAGGGGAGATATTGAGGATAGTCGATCAGGAGAGGATGTAGAGGTGGATGGAAGGGAAAACAGTGTTGGGCACACCCCACAGTGGGTGTTCACGAATGGAACCTAGGTGGAAAAATTCCACCTGCATTATTACAAGATGGAAGGCTCTGTGATGTAAAAACACAACCAGGCGAGAAGGAGAACCTAGGTTGGTGATTGGAGGAAGGTATTTGATCTAGGAGGAAAGCCAAACATAGGGCAGAGTAATGGCGAAGGTTGGAGCATGCAAAGTAGTGGAAATGGGTGGTTCTTGGAAAAGAGGTGCTCTAGAGATTCATCAGCTCCAAATTGGAGAAGTGAGAGGAGAAAAATTCTGAGACGCACTAGCAAAATCTAAAAAGTGAAAGGCTCAGAAAACCCTAACTCGGAGAATAGAAGAAAAGTAAATCAACAAAGCAGAGAAATGCCAAAAGTTGGTAGAAGGATGAACCCAAGGGATCTAAATTTGAATAGAAGAAGAGTGAACAGGAGGAAATTCTAGGGAAAATGGAAAGGAAAGGATGTTGAAGATAGCATGAGACCATGGGGGAGTAAGCTATAAACAATGTCAACAAAAACGATTGAAGGGAGGGTATCCAGGCTGACAGAAAGAGCATTATTCACCAAATGGTGCGGAATAGGATGCCCTAAAGAGGAGATAAAGGCTTTGTGGAATTTGTTTTTTAAGGATTGGGTAAGCATTCATCAATTACCAAACTCCTTCTTTCTCATAGAATGTATAGATCAAAATTTAAAGTAGGAAATTGTATATGGAAAACCCCTTTTTCTGAATGGTCATAGTTTTCACTACCTAAATTGGAAATCAAATTTCAATCCCTGGAATTACACCATTAAAAAAACCCCTACATGGATTAAACTGGTGGACCTCCCATCAGAGTACTAGAATGTGAAGGCTATGGTGAAAATAGGGGATGCTCTAAGGGTGTGTTTAGGAGTAGATGTAGACTTTGTAAATGGAAAAGAAGGAGAAAAAGCCAACATCTTAGTGGAAATAGCAAAGGGAGTTGTAATCTACAAAAATTTAGAGATATTGACAAAGTATGCAAGCTGGAAGTAGAAAATAGAGGTGTGTGAAGGAGCACAAGTAGGGAAATGTCTTTTCAAAAAATCAATCTAGGAAGGTTGTTCAAAAAAGGGGATGGAAAAGAGTGAAGGAGAGATGGGATTGAGAGAAATAGGAGATAGCACATCTCAAGAGGACCACGTTCGATTCTGGGAGGATTCAACCCAAAGAGAGATGTCAGGGTCAAAAAAGAGAAAGATGAAATGGGAAACACATGCTAGAAGGGAGGAATTTCAACCAGTGCAAGCACATTCAAAGGAGGTGGCTTCACAGGAAGAGAAAGACCTAAACACTCTCTTGGGAGAAGCAAAACAACTAAAAAAATACATTAACACTTAGATCATAGAGCTATCCAAAGAAACAAACAATTCATAAATTGAAATGCAAGAGGAGGGAGGTGACAAAGAGAATGGGAAGCCAATTGTCAAAAATAATGAAGAGGAGAACTTGGATGAGGAAGAAAGCAATACACAATCTGAGGAGGAAGGGAGTGACCAAGACACATAATTAGAGGAAGAAGACCAAGAGGAGGCAGAGGAGGGAGAGATGATAGAGGAAATAATTCTTGAGTAGTCCCAATCAAAAATTAAAAAAACCAAACATAAAGATGAAAGGAAAAAGGGGTCGAAGAACGAATAGAGCTATGTTGGTAATTACAACAAATGCATCAGGACAAAGGAAACTGAGGATTGGGAAGGATTTTTTCCTTCCAAGGAGCAAATGAAGATCATTACATGGAATGTCAGGGGAATCAATGCCCTTGAAAAATGGTGCATGGTCAAGCACCAAATTGACCAATCAAAAGTTGACATAATTCTAATTCAGGAAACCGAATGGAGTAAAGAAGAAGGAAATAAAAGAATGAGCAATTGGAGGCAATGGAAAGGACAATTTAGGGAGGCAGAGGGTGCATCTAGAGGTCTTGGTGTAATATGGAACCCACTATCAACAGAAGGTGAAGTGGAAAAAGAAGAAAACAATTGGTAGCTTATAAGATTCAAGGGATTTTTGAGAAATGAGCATTTCTTCATCATGAACGTATATGGTCCAATTCCCACATTGGAAAAAATATCAGTGTGGAGGAGGATTACAAGTGAATTGGAAAATCATAGGAATGAGAGAGGTATAGTAGCGGGGGATTTTAATGCTACCTTGAATAATGAAGAGAAGAAAGGGGGATTGGGTAGAATCACTACCATTCAATGTGATTTTAAAGATTTTATAGACAATAATCAATTAGTGAACTTACAAACCATAAATGGGTTATTCACATGGTCAAATAGAAGGAAGTGCTTCACCAACATAGCTAAAAGGCTGGATAGATTTCTGGTTTGGGGAGATTGGGGGGAATCAACAACCACAAAGGAGGCTCAAATACTACCCTTCACAGGATCAAATCATTTCCCAGTAATGCTATCCTTTGGCTAGGAAGACCCCCCAAAGGGAAGCCCATTCAAATTCAAAATATGTGGTTGAGGGATGAACAACTACTGAAGCTAATAGATATATAGATGGTGGAATGAGATCAAGTTTGGAGACAAATCAGAGCATTATAAAATCAACAAGAAGCTGGGATTCATCAAAGTCAAACTCAAAGAATGGAACAAGTCTCACTTCAAAAAAATCTTCTAGGAGAAAGAAAGAGTGGAGCAGGAAATCAAAGCCCTGAATGAACACATAGTCGAAATGGAATGGATGCAGATGATTTTGAGAATGAAAGATGTATGAAAGATGAATTAGTAGAGTTACTAAAGAGGGAAGAATGTTTTTGGCGCCATAAATCAAGAGAAACTTGATTGAAAGAGGGATACAAGAACACCAAATATTTTAACAAATTAGCAATTGCCAACCGGAGTAGGAATGAGATAATAGAAATCAAGAAAGAAAATGGGGAAGTTACTCAATTTGCAGAGGAAGTGAATAAGAAGGTTGCCAAATTTTTTGAAGTCATCCTAAACAAGGAGAAATAGGAGAAAAAAGAAACAAGGGAAAGGTTGTTGAAATTAATCCCATCAATCATAAATGAAGATTAGAATAGGTAGATGTATCAGAAAATCTCTTTGGAAGAAGTCAAGGAAGCAATTTTCTAGTTGAATCCAGACAAGGCTTCAGAGCCAGATGGATTTTTGACTGTTTCTTCCAAAAAATTTAGAATTCAGTAATAGATGACCTAGAAACAGTAGTAGAAGAATCAAGAAGAAGGATGGTAATGTTGGGAGCCATAAATCATACATTCCTAGCCCTAATTCCCAAGAAAAAAGACCCACAAATGATGAGTGATTTTAGACCAATTGCAGTATGCAATATGGTGTATAAGGTGGTCACCAATATCATAGGAAATATACTCAAGAACATACTAAATGAGGTCATATAAGAAGAATAGAGTAGATTTTCACTAGGAAGGTTGATTGCAAAAGGCATAATCATTGCTCACGAGACCATACGCTTAGCCAGGAAGAACAAGGAAGCATGTATGATATTAAAATTGGACATTCTTAAAGCATATGACATGGTGGACAAGAAATTCCTTTTGGAAGTGTTGGGGAAGTTTGTTTTGATGAAAAAAGGATAAATTGGATTAAGATTGTATCTCAATAGCCAAATTTTTTATGTTAGTGAATGGATTGACACATGGATACTTCCCATCAACAAGGGGACTAAGGCAAGGAGACTCCTTCTCCCCCTTCCTTTTCATAATCATGGTAGAGGTGATCAAAAGAGGAATAAAAAATATGAGAAGGGAAGGGAAGGGGGTGGGAGTACATGTAGCAAATGGTTTGGATCTCACCACTCATCAACAGTTTGCAGACGAAACCATTTTGTTTGGGGAGGCAAGTAGGAGAGAAGCTAGGGTGATCAAAAAATTTCTAGATGACTATTGCAAAGCATCAAAGCAGAGCATAAACTGGGGAAAATCAGAGGTATTCTTCCTCAATACACAACCAAGTCTGCAAAAGGATTTGGCCAAAATCCTAAACCTAAAAGTGGCAACTCTTCCTAGACATTTCTTGGGTATGCCTCTATTTGTAGGGATTAACAAAAACTACTGTTGGGAAAGCTTGATAAATAGTTGCAAAAGAAAATAGGGAACCTATAAAGGTAAGTGGCTATCATCAACAAGAAGATTACTAATGGTGAAATTAGTATTTTCGCCCATCCTTGTGTACTCAATGACATGTTTAAAAATACCAAAAGCAGTGGAAGAGTCTTTGATCCAAATTTTCTAGAGATTCTTTTGGAGTGGGACAGGGGAGCAGAACAAATTTCCATTAATGGTCTGGGACAAGGTGTGCACCTGAAAGGAAGCTGGTGGTGTAGGTCTAAAACAGTTAGCGATAATGAACCAAGCTATGGGAGCCAAGCTGGTTTGGGACTTATATACAAAGAATGAGCATAAGTGGGTCATAATATTGAGAAGAAAGTACCTAGAATCAGATGAACCAACTCATATCCTCACAGAAATTTCTCCTCCAAGAGGCTCTGCAATTTGGAACTTCATTTTGGAATGCAGGGATATAATATCCAAGCATGTCACTTGGGAGATCAGGTATGGTATAAGTTATTCCTTCTAGAGTGACTCATGGTATCGGAAACCTCCCATTGACAACACCCTGGGATTGGCAGGTCTCAAAGAGGAAACTTTACAAGTATGGGGGCATAAGGTCTCCAACTATGGTAAGGTAATATTCAATAACAAAATCATAGTTGGAGATGGAATGATTTGAAAATCCTCAATGCTCCACAAGCCCAGAAAGATTCATTGTTAGAAATACTCAAAAGTAGACATTTCATACCCTCCAATGACAAGGATGTAATCAGATGGTGTGGGTCATCCACAGGCACATACAAAGTGAAGTTTGGCTACAAAATAAAAGAACTATCTATGGAAAGAAAAGAATGGCCATGCAAATTGTTGTGGGGGAAAAAATTCCTTCCCAAAGAAGTATTTTTTGCATGGATGGAAATTAAAAAATGAGTGCTCATTGAAGCTAGATTAGCAAGCTTCGGAGTTCAAGGCCTGGGACGATGTGTAATGTGCAAAAAGAGCAAAGAGTTAGCAGATCATTTACTTTTGTCATGCCCATATGTGAGCAACTGTTGGAATAGAGTCAAGAGAAAACTAAACCTGCAATGCCCCATGTCGGAAAACATTGAAACCTAGTTCAAAATGTGGCCTCAAGGAGGTAAGAAATTGGTTTTTGGTGGAATATGGGAAATATGGAAGGAGAGAAACAAAAGGATTTTCTATGGGAAGGAGATGAGTGAGGATGGACTCTGGGAAAATATTGAAAGGGCTATAGTAGAGTTAGTCAATGAGGATGCTCATAGCAAAGAAAGCAAGAAAAAAATCTTTACTAGTTGGGATGACAATCTAATGAAATCAATTAGTGGTCTAAAACCACCACTACTCAATGGAAGTAGTGAGCAACAACCTCTAAACGTTAAGAGATCAAAAGTAGTATGGAAAGATCTAGAAGAAGTTTGGATTAAAATCAGCTTCGACGGAGCCTCCCATGGTAACCCTGGCTTGAGAGGAGTAGGTTGTATTGCAAGGGATGTGGAAGGTAAAAATATAGCAGAAAAATCCATCTCCCTCAGACTGTGCATGAATAATGAAGGAGAATTTCGAGCTACTATTGGTTTGCAGATGGGATTGTAGATAGGAGTGAATCATATTCATTTGGAGGGGTATTCAATCATTACTATCAATGCTATTTGAAGAGGTAGTGCTCCAAAATAGAAGTTAAATCATCTGTTGCAGTGCATCAAACAATTGGCAAGTAAATTTGAGGCATTCCAAATAAGCCACATATACTGGGAAGGAAACAACAAGGCAAATGAGCTGGTGAAAAAGGTATCAGGTGGTAACATGTAAGAAAAAGATGGGGTGATAGGAATTAGCCAGAATGGGGGGATTTTCAAGCCATAAAATGGAGGAAGGACACCAGAGAAAACTGGAATAACTAGTGGCCAAGAAAGTACGCAATATAATGAAATGTAAAATTGAAGTAGACCAGAATGACAAGACAAAAGCGATAAATAGAAGGTGAGGAGTAGGACATAATAACAAGTCCCAAGACAAAGGAAATGATGGGTTATGCATGACCTTACACAAATAATTAGATTCGTATTGTTTTCAAGGTGGTGGTTTTGCAGACACGCTTCAAATGACACAGATTCTAAACTTGTCATTATGATGAGACAAGTTCTTGTTAAAAAGCGAAGGTTGGTGATAGCTTAAGCAAAGTGAGAGCGAGCCAATTTTAGAGTGGAGAAGTAAGGTGCTTAGACAATAGCATGCTTGAGTGGGTTGTTTGAGCCAGGAATAATGGATACTCCACTGTTTCTAAATACTAAAAAGCAACAACAATCCTTTGTGGGAGAAATAACTAATAAAATATTGAGAGGGTTGTTGGCTTCCTCCCATTCGTTGATTCTCTGGGCAACCAAAAAGGTGTTGGGACCAAAATTTTGAAGGCGTACTAGAGATTCAGGGTGAATGTGGATATTCCTACCATGTTCTTGGCAATGCTAATACATATGGGCGTATCCAAGGCGAGAGGAAAGAAATTGACCCAAATGGTCTTCATCCATGCGTGGCTAGGTGAAATTGATGAATCCCTAGATAACATTGATGGCTACCTGATGATCCCAATGCCGCAAAAATTCTACATGATGTGTCGAATTGGTGGGGAGGTGTTGAAGTTTCCTCTGATAAGAACTATCAACTCAACAAGGTTTACAAAATTATGGGATGAAAGAGAGAGGCATCTTCTTCCTGCTCAAAGTAGCGAAAATGATGGCATACCCTCCTCATGGCTGGGCCATGAAGTATGTGGAGGATGAAGGGATAGCAGGTGAGATAGTCACGGGTGATGAAAATGAATGGGACCTCGACATGGGAGAAGAGTGGATTATGAATGATGGCAGAGACCATGAACATAAAGCGAAAGGACCAGCTCACCAGAATTGTGGTGAATATTTTCTAGTGGTGGCAGACTATCTGGCCTATAAGAAGAGGGTGGTGTCAGATGAAAAGGAGGATTGAGCAAGGCAGGCTCGGTAATGGATGAAGCTGAAGGTATTGCAGGAAAGAGTAAGGCTAGGATGGGTAGTTTTTTGTAAAGATCTATCTATGTGAGTCAGTTCGTCTATGGTAGCCATAAAGGCATGTGTTAGTTCATTTAAAGAATAGGGTTTGCTCTTTGTTTTTGGATAGGGGTAATGGTTTTTGGTATGGGTATAATTTTTGAGCATATGGCCATTTTGTATGTAAAAAATAGGGCTGAAAGTCATTCTGGTATAGGGGTTGGTCTATGTCTTGGGGTTTTTGCAGAAAACTAGAAGACAATGTAACTCATTTTTTGATATCAATATAGGGTGTTGCGCCTTAGTAGTGATTTAAGGATAAAAAAAAGATTATAATAAATGATGATGATGTGAAATTTGAAAATTAGATTATTGATGACAACAATCAAGAGTAATGCAATTTCCTAGAGTGTAAAAAGGGTTTTAGGAATAGTAACATGTATTTATGGAGAAGGAAAGAATGATTTAGAAATATAGTAAATCTAAATATAGATCCCTTTGTGAGTTGGTAGTGATAGCTAAGATAATGAAAAGTGTAGACACTAAAAATTGTCTTAAGTCTACAATGACATTTTTCAACTAATTTTCATCTAACCTAATTAAATAATTTAATTAGGCTAACCTTTTTCTTCCAACCCTAAATATGTGTTTTAATATTTATAATTAATCCTCTTCCTCCTCATTTCTCATTAATTATACAATCTTAATTATTTAATTAATTGGATCCTTTTCATTAAATAATTATCTTTAAATTATATAAACCCTAATTTATTTTGTGACATGAAATAAATATCTTTATTTATTTAATTGCTCACATAACTTCTTCTATAATTAAATAAATATATTTACTTATTTAAATATTCACATGTGATTGAAAATAAATAAATTTTATTTATTTATTTTGATTATAACTTACCATATATTCCTCTCTACTTTAACTCTCGTTTGCCATATTTTATCTCCATTTAACTCCTCCTCTCTTCCATTTTCAAAATGCAAACTTTCCTATACACATCCTATCCTTCGATCTTATCCATCGATTTTCTACCAAATCCTGGCCATCGATTGAAGTTGCATTCTCTATAAATACAGACTTTCATCCTCTTTCAAGCTAACCATGAACTTTGAAAATTTGCAATCATTATTTTCCTGATCTTTTTGAATTAGTGTGCATGTGTAATTTTGAGAGCAACAACAACAATTCATATAGCAAAGAATAATAAGGACAATGTAAGTAAATCAACAAGGATGTTAGAAGGTATAATATTTTATTTGGTTTTCATATTTATTACATTTCCTTTCTCATTTTATTTGTAGATTATAATTCTTAACATAAATCTAATAAATTTTTGTGGTTTCCTTTAGAGGATTGTGCAATTTCTTATTTGTGGTCTTATAAAATGCTACTAGACTAGTGGAAAGTTTATAAATACTAGATGGAAAGTCTTGATCATATAAGGTAGGGGTAATGTCTCTTTATAATTAACTTGGACTATAAAAAATCCACATGCTTTGGAATGAGTAATGTACAATGGCTAGTTATAAGGGTTTGAATGGGCCAAAATTTATTTGAATGTAAAAATTTAGGGGTCAAATTTTATCTTCAAAATTGATATAGACTCAATTTTATGCAAAAAAAAATTAAACAAAGATGAACAATTATAAAATCAAGATCAAGATCTATCTCAAATAGGTTTTTGAGATCATGCTTTCTAGAGTCAAATTATGACCAGGTTAAAAAGGATGCCAGAAAACTCAAATCATGGATTCCTAAGTAATTGATCTAAATGAGAACTAAACTCAACTAATTAGTCATATCATTCTATTTTTTTCTTCTAAATGTTTGAAAATTTCTTATAATATTAATATTCTAAAAAATAACAATATGAGTTATTTCTCTCATATCTTTTTAGCCTATGTTAATAATTTTGATAATTTTGAAGGAGAAATAAATTGATGAGCTTGATTGCATAATGAATTTTAATTATATTTACAACATGGTGTACTTGATGTTTGAAAAGAGTTGAATAAGGCCATATTCAATGCATTTTTTCTACCTTTTCTTCTTTCTATCTACAAAAAGTGCAATTATTCATTTATCTATTTTCTTTCACAAGCTATAGAAATGTTTTTTCTATATGTATTTCTTATAAATAACTACAACATTTTGATAAATTTTCTAAGGTTGATGCACCCTGAAGATATTCCTTAATTTTCATATATTCATTTGTTGATTTCTTGTTGCATATATAAAGGTTCATAATAATGTAAAATTACCAAGGTCTCTAGTTTCTATCTTCTTCTACTATAGCACTACATTTTGTAAAATAATTACATGTTTAAATAGACTGATCCATCTAGCATGGGTAGCATTAGATCTTCCTCTTCTTCTTCTTCATACAACTATAAGTATTCACAAATGACCATTGAGTGTAGTTTCATAAAATGAGGTATATTTCATTTGAATGCAATCTCTTAAAGTACCTCTAAGATGGTGTATGGTTCATGCCTTATAAGTTTGATCTTATAGGATTATCCTTGAAACTGCTCTTTACACAATGTTGGTCATGCCTTACAAAACTTTACTCACTATCATGGGAATCTTCTATGTTTTATCTTTAGTATCAGACTTGCAACTCCTAGATAAGGAGGTTTTATTTACTACTTATAGGACTATCATATATTGGACTTCCTCTTTTCACAAAGTACTTAGTGAAAAATATTTCTATGAATCCTTTATAACCTTTGTGGGAAGCCATTACTATGGATGTGGTTGGCACTTTTGAGTGCAATGAAATATTCATGGTACTTGCAGAGGTCTTTATACATGCCCATGGATTTGATAACCATGGAGAAACTCCTCTTATAAGGCTTATGAAATACAACTTTATTACCTTCTTCACTATATTTTATGCATTATTTACTAACCACTCACTTCGTCCTTCAACATTGAAAATATTGTCATTCATAAACTTTTTCACTAGTTATTTTGAACTATCCTTACCATACCTACCACACTATCTTCATACCACTATGATCTTTTAGGTATGCTACTTTTTAAACCCTTAGTGGGAATGTCCCTTTAACCATTTCTAGTACCTTGTAATAGTGATAACAATCTTTGAATATTTATAAATTTTCCTCTTCTAAGACTGTCCACTCTTGGTCATCACTTGTAGCCTTCCACATTTATTCTTCTGTGGTCGTGTTTATTTAATTATACCTCCATTTGGCAATGGTAACATGCTTATACCATAAACCATCTTTTTATCTTAACCTTAGTTAGTTTGGCTTCCTTTTATTTTTCATCTTTCAACATATAGCCTATCACTATCATCTTATTCTCCATGATCTTATATGACTTTAATTACTTCATCCAACTTCTAAGCTTTATCTTCCATTGTTCACTATCTTGTAGACTTGTAAGGGGAAATTTTGGAATCAGTTATAAACAATAAAACCCACAATACTAATGAAATGCAATTAGAAATAAGTTGTAATTGATTATATTCCTTTGCAAGCAATACATTTCAAGGGGGGAATTACAATATCTCACCAAGGGCTTTGCATCAATCTTGTATGTTTATTTAATGGCTTGATAGAAGTTTAAAGGAATATGTACTATCTTCTTACTTTTGGAGCATGGTTATAGTGGTCCATTTAATGATCCTAGATTTATCTCAATTCTACTCTCTCTAATCTAAAATATGAATGTTATTTAAAAATTAAAGGCCCTAAAGATAATGCCACTATGGGTATCAAAATTTATCAAGTAATTTGGATATATTTTCCAATACCAAGGTAGTTGAAACAAATGTCCATTTAGAATGGACTTAAGGATTTCTAGGATACTCTATAATATCTTTATGTTCTTATAATCAACATGTAGGTTGTAAAAAATAGTTACAAAGCTAGGAATTACAAGGTTTTTATTTTGGTAGGGAGTGAATACATTGTTCACCATAAAGAACACATCATCAAGGCCTTCCTTGATGATGTGTTATTAGCTCTTATTATGGAAACAAAGAACATTCCCTATCAAATAAATTTAGCAAAAATAAATAATTTGAGGATTCAAAGAGACTTTGGAGCATTCTTTTCCTCATTTTTGCATTCATGATGGATAGTAGGATGATTAAATAGGGGAGAAATCAATGTTAGACAAGTTGATTTTGCTTCAAATGAAATTTATGCTCTTTATTGTAAGAAATATCAAGTGGCGTAAGGATGTCTCATAGTTATAAAGGTAGATCAAGGATGAAGAGGTATGTTTTCAAAGTTGTAATGTACCAACAGGTGTAAGTGTTTCTAAGTGTTGTAAAGTAGAGTGAGGATGAAGGGGTATGTTTTGAGAGTTGTAATGTATCAATAGGTGTAAGTGTTTTCAATGTAAATTTAGCAAAAATAAATAATTTGAGGATTCAAAGAGACTTTTGGAGCATTCTTTTCCTCATTTTTGCATTCATGATGGATAGTAGGATGATTAAATAGGGGAGAAATCAATGTTAGACAAGTTGTTTTTTCTTCAAATGAAATTTATGCTCTTTATTGTAAGAAATATCAAGTGGCGTAAGGATGTCTCAAAGTTATAAAGGTAGATCAAGGATGAAGAGGTATGTTTTCAAAGTTGTAATGTACCAACAGGTGTAAGTGTTTCTAAGTGTTGTAAAGTAGAGTGAGGATAAAGGGGTATGTTTTGAAAGTTGTAATGTATCAATAGGTGTAAGTGTTTTCAATGTAAATTTAGCAAAAATAAATAATTTGAGGATTCAAAGAGACTTTTGGAGCATTCTTTTCCTCATTTTTGCATTCATGATGGATAGTAGGATGATTAAATAGGGGAGAAATCAATGTTAGACAAGTTGATTTTCCTTCAAATGAAATTTATGCTCTTTATTGTAAGAAATATCAAGTGGCGTAAGGATGTCTCAAAGTTATAAAGGTAGATTAAGGATGAAGAGGTATGTTTTCAAAGTTGTAATGTACCAATAGGTATAAGTGTTTCTAAGTGTTGTAAAGTAGAGTGAGGATAAAGGGATATGTTTTGAAAGCTGTAATGTATCAATAGGTGTAAGTGTTTTCAATGTAAATTTAGCAAAAATAAATAATTTGAGGATTCAAAGAGACTTTTGGAGCATTCTTTTCCTCATTTTTGCATTCATGATGGATAATAGGATGATTAAATAGGGGAGAAATACATGTTAGACAAGTTGATTTTCCTTCAAATGAAATTTATGCTCTTTATTGTAAGAAACATCAAGTGGTGTAAGGATGTCTCAAAGTTATAAAGGTAGATCAAGGATGAAGAGGTGTGTTTTGAAAGTTGTAATGTACCAATAGGTGTAAGTATTTCTAAGTGTTGTAAAGTAGAGCGAGGATGAAGGGGTATGTTTTGAAAGTTGTAATGTATCAATAGGTGTAAGTGTTTTCAATGTGATAAGATTCTAACTATCCATAACTTAGGTTGTGTAGTATTTCAATTGAATACTTGGATAGTGATGCTTAATTCTTGAATGTATACCCTTTATTATGTTTTTCACCCATTTAATGGTTTTTCTCTAACTTTACATGGTGTTTTATATGACTTGCATTGTGTATTTGTGTCTTGATTTACATTTTTCCTCGACATTGTGATGATCTTAAGTAAAATTTATTATAGCTATCATGTTTTTTGAAATTGTATGCAATATGTTGGAGTTCTTCTTTGGTTGAGAGTTGGGCTACAATCTATCTTTGATGATCACAAGTGTTATCAAATTCCTATTTACAAATCACTCTCTTTGGGTTATAATGGTCCATTTAGGGATCCTACACCTCTTTTTAATTTTTACATTAATTGTTGAGATTGCAAAGTAGTTGTTTATCCTCATTTTTGTATATTTATAAGATATTATTGATGAAGTTTGGTGTATGCAAGTTGAAGATGTAGCTATCATTAGATGGACACCACCCACTTGATAGCAAGTCCTAATGATTCTTTTAAGAAATACCAAGTCCAAACTTACTACCATGAATATCAAGTTTAGCACTTCAAATTTGAAGATCAAGGATGCTCATAACACCTTGATTCTGCGCATTATTAAATTCATTTATAATATAATTACTGAAAATTGATTTAAAAAACCTAAAATTAGTTATATAATACATATTTAAGAAAAAACATTTATTATCGATTATAGAATTAAGAACCTCTTTCCCTTTTTGTTGATTTCAATACCGTAGCTAGGATCTAATAGTCTTATGAATGTTAATTTTATTCAATCATGGATATCTTTCTAGAGGATGTATATTTTCTCTCTTCAAAATTTGACATAATATTATTTAACTTTCGCTAATGAAGTCATGTCTTGTCCTTTTCTTAAACTATTTGACTATTATTTTCTTGTGATAAGATCTCATCAATGTTGTCATAGCTTTAAACTTTAAAGATGATGGGGACAGTTGGAGACTTGTCAGCCATATGTATATCCAAGTTGAAAATTTTCTCATGCTTTGTTTAAACATCTGGATTCTCTTTCCAGACCAACATCCAATTCATATAGTACTCTAATAGCTCTGAACTTCATGGATTTATTAGAATTAGTTGTAAATTCTTTCTTAGTCATAATTTTGGTTGTGATCTACCAGATCTTTGTAGGTTTTGTTATAAACTACTTATGGAGTCCATGGATGATTTATAAAGCTCTGTTAAAATAGGGCTTCAAAGGTCCTCTACCTCGATTCATGATTGACAATCTTGTTGAAGTTGAAAACATGGTGCAACATCAATTGGTTACAAATATGCCTTCTATCACTAACTCATTTGACTGTAAAATACGATGAAACTTTCCAACAAAAGATGTATAATTAGATGTATCGTCGGGTACTTGTGTATTTATTGTGAAATTTTCAAAAAAAATTTAAATTTATGTCTGATGTTCATTGAAATTGCGACACTCCATGATTTTTGTCACTTTTTCGACATACACTTAAAGTCAACCATCCCCTTCCATCAATTTGTGGGCCGACATATGGTTAGCCTCCTTAATTTGTGGGCCAATGGGTATATGGTTAGCATTCGTCGAGGTTCCGACGAATTTTTTTCAATAAATAAAAGTGAGTTCGACAATTTATCTATACTTGTGATAGTGTTTTGATATACTTGTGAATTTGCTATACTTGCAAATTTTATATACTTGTGACAATTTTTGGAGGTTATAAGCCGATTTTTTTGGGTGCAAAATATCAAAATTATTAGATTTTGTTACCTATCTATGATTAAAAATTATTGGAGTGTGAGTTTGATATTTTTTGAAGATCTAAATATTCAAGCTTGGTAAAGAAAAATCATGTCAGATAATATTAGTGCAAAAAAAAATGAAGAGACACTTGCTAGATTGTGGGCTAGATTGAAAAGAAAGGGTGACGGGAAATGTTATTGTCCTTGCAATAATTGCAAGGACTTAAAGATGAGAATACTTTTAATCACAACAGCTGAGAAATATTGTAGGCAGCATGGTCACATTGAAGGGGGGCATGATTATCATCCATTGGTAAGTTGTTCATTATATGTCTTTATATTGATTGAATTTGTAAATGTTTATATCGTTTTAACATTTTTTAAATATAAAAAAAATCATTTGATCATGATCATGGTTTATTTGTGTCGATCATTATTATAAAGGTGGGGTGCCCTAGGGCACATGATATGGATTATCACGGCCTGAAGAATGTGGTTTTGCAAGAAGAGGAACAAGGAGTTGTGAATATCAAAGATGAAGTTAATGATCCTATGGAAGAAGATGATCATGCGCCAGAAAACACAATTGAAGATGATGGTACAAATACATTGATCCATGACACATTTAGTGGTGTAGTTGATCATGATGATCGAGATGACTTTGATGATGTTCATGATTTACTTGTACTTGAGAAGGCACGCGAGCCCCTTTATGAAGGCTCCCAAACAACTCTTCTCTTTGTTGTATTGTTGTTGGTGAACTTGAAGGTTATGAATGGTTTATCCAACATAGCAATCTCAAGGATGTTAAGGTATGTCATATATGTCATCTTTTTGCATTTATTTTTGTTGTTAGTTCATCACTAGTAAATAAAGGATGAAATATGTACCATTAATATTCTTTATATTAACAAATTATTTTTTTGTTGTAGATTGATGGGTGAATTTTTGTTACCACCATCAAATATTTTACCTCGCTCATACCGAGATTTATCTTCCATTATGAAAGATATTGGAATGGAGTATCAAGCAATAGATGCATGTCCCAATGATCATATTATATATCATAAACAACATGAATTTGCAATAGAATGCCCGAAATGTCATATCAGTAGATATCAAACAGATCAACTAACAAAAAAGGTTCCTCGTAAGGTTCTTCGGTATATTCCCATTATTCCACGTATGCAATGATTATTTAAGTCTGAAAGCTTAGCACAATTTATGGATTACCATGCATGGAATAGAAGTGGAGATGACATTCTTCGAATTCTTGTAGATGGTTCTGCATTTAGGGACATGGAGGAAAAATGGCCACACTTTAAAGAAGAACCTCGTAATCTCAGGCTTTCATTGGCAGCAGACGGTGCCAATCTATTTGTAGAGTTGAGATCTATTTACTCGGTGTGGCTTGTTTTTGTTATCAACAATAACATTCCTCCATGGATGTCAATAAAGAGGGAGCACATAATGTTGACAATGATTATTCCAGGTATTTTTTTGCATCAATTTTCTTTAACATAGTAGCATCTCATTTGTCTTATTTGTTGCATAATGACTTATATTTTTTTCATTTAATAGTCATGTACATTAATTTATATATATTGTAGTAAAATGGTTATAATAATTATGTAATTTTTATGTTCATTCAACTAAGTAAGTGCCAAGTTAAAGATATGAATGTATATATTGAGCCTCTTATCGACGAGTTACTAAAGTTATGGAATGGCGTCACTATGTATGACGTCTCTAGACCAATAGGACAAAGAAAATTTCAATTCCATGCAATGCTTGTATAGACAATTCATGATGCCCCAGGGCTAACACATTTTTGTGGTATGTTATAACGTTTGACTGCACTTTAACGATATTTAATTTTATGAAGTAGATTTCATGCATGTTTTTTAAATAATCTATTCATTATATATAATTATAAAAATTAACATATTTAATCCAATTATATATGATCTTGTAGGTCTTCAAACAAAGGGAAAATTTGCATGTCCAGTTTGTGGTCCAAAGATGAAATCTCGTCGTTCAACAAGTTTAGGAAAGCGGGTGTTTGATGAGTATAGGCACTTCCTCCATAGAAATAATAAGTATCGAACTACTGAAAAACATCTTTTCAATTGGAAAGAAGAGACTAAATCATAAGTATGGAAGTTGGAATATAATAGAATTAATTGTCAAGGTTATACATCAGATCAAATTGTTTATCTATCATATATGATATGTTTGGAATTTATATTTTTATATTGTGTTTTGTTTACTCATGTTGTAATTGACAATGATTGTCATTATTAATTTGTTTAACTTATATGCTTCAAGAAGGTCATCAAGGCATTAATGGTCAACTTCCATAGGGACTGAAAAGTTATCCCAGACAATTTAGTAGGTTGCCCTAGTATGAGCAACTACAAATTGTGCATTTGTTTGATACAATGCATATCAGAAACAATATAATAGAAACGTTATGGAAAATATTGGATGGAGGGCATGACAAAGAAAAAATTGTCAAAATTTGTAGTGACATTCATGAAGCGAATCATGCAATGAAAAATGTCATTCAATTAAATAGTGATGGAGACCAAATTAATATAAGCGCCCTTCCTTGGTTATTAACAGAGTAGCAAAGCAATGCTATAAAAGAAGTCATACGAAAAATTTGATTTCCCACAGGTTTTGTTATGAACATAAACAATATCATAACAAAGAAAGGTGAATTTGGGTCAAGGATGAAAATGCATTATTAGCATACCTTCATTAAGGTAATTATTCTGGTATATTTTATATATATTTGTATACTGCATGTATTTTTCAATGTATTATGTTTACTGGTTTTGGAAAAATAATGAAAAGATCATTTTATAATTGTTGCAGTACGTTCTACCTCTATCTCTCCTAGACAACTTCAACAACAATGTCAAGCAAGTTATATATGATATTGGAAAATACATGAGGTAAGTAGCGATATTTGTTCAATTCGTTGTATAGATCTTATATTTGCCATTTTTTTTACTTCTTATGTAATATATTGTATATTTTTGTTAAATCTCGTTAATATATTTGTGCCTTGAATCTCTTGTAGATGGTTGTCATCTAAAGAAATCCATAAAGAAGATATAAATTATTGGAAGAGAAAAATTCCTCTTCTAATGTGTGAAATGCAAAAGTGTCTACCTTCAACATTTCTTAATGCACAAGAACACTACCTCATACACCAAGTTGAGGAGATTGAATTGTGTGGACTTGTACACACAAGGTCAATGTGGATGGTTGAGAGGCACTTAAATTTTTTGAAGGATTTGGTTAGACAAAGAGCACATCCTGAGGGTTCTATGGTGGAGGGATATATGGTATACCAGACCATGGTGGACATTACTAAATATCTTCCTAAGTTCACAACAAAGATCCATGTAGATCGCATTTGGGATCCCAACTCCATTAACAAATTCAAAGGGGATTACCTGATGGGGAAAGGTAGATTGAGGAAAGTGAGAGGTAATTATAAGATGGTCATGGAGATTAATTAGAATACATTTTACATTGCGGGTATGTGCAGGATCATGATGGGCCAAAAAGTGGCAATATGATGGGTATGTGCCTGACGACTTTTTTTTTACCCAAAATTGATGAAGCGAAAAGGGTTTTTAAAGGATATTCTTAGATTTCCACCAATATAAATTATGCTTTACTTTGAATTTAATAAGTAATTATTATTCATTTTCTATTCAAATTACAACTAAAGTCCTGATTGATAGGCTGATTGAAAAACATCTATAGCTTTCAAGCATTATCACATTTTGAATCAAAATATCGTCACATTCTATGCTTTTTGCATACTATAGGATTAAAAAAGAAAAAATGAATTTTAGCTTAAAGTTTTGACCAAGGTGGTCAAACATGTGAGTTTTATATTTTTTAAAATTTGTAATAAAAAGTTCATAATTAATTATTTACTTGGAAAAAATAAAAAATATGCATCACATCTGGACATGAGTCCTCTACTTATATAAAATATTATAAAAAAATATTATCATTTTATTGTGGATTAGGGTGGTCGAGACACCTACTTCTTATTTTTCCTGAAATTTAAGTACTCTGCATTGAAATTTCAAATTTTCACCAAATAGATTTTTTTCTTTTTTCAAACCAACCTAGTAGTTTAGAAACTACATTCAATTTGCTATAGATTCTATTCTTACATATTTTTGAAATAATATAGATAACTTAATCAAATTTTTACGTCAAGTTTCCTAACTTTGATTTTTCTAAATTTTTTGCCACTTAAGGGCCTATTTTTTCCATGATGATCCTGCACATACCCTTGCCTTCAATTGCTTGAAAAGAAACAATAGAGAACTAGTACAAATGAAAGAATCTTCCACACAAATAGAAAAGTATTGGTAGTGTATTACTCCAGAAAATAAGTCTTTCACTGTTGGTGCCTTATTTTATCCACTATGTCATCACAACATCTTACTTTGATTATTCCATTTTTGGTGTAACTTGAGACATGTTCTCCCGAGTAAATGTTATTAGTGTAAGATGTGTCGTTGGGCAGTCCATTTTCTGTTATTCCGATATCAATGTGTTCCTCTGATGAAATATATCGGTGTACCTCATTTCAAAATCCCGAGTGAGTCTATCTTTTACTTTCTTAAATAACCCATCAGTAGAACAAAAAGATTGTGTCCCCGATACGAGCCTTTTATATTCATTGGAGTAGTGTATGAGATCAAAATTGTCACTGGTTAGGCTTCTGATGGTCGGCGATGAGTATTTTTTTGGGGAAATTTTCATTAGTTATGCCGATATGCATTTCCTATGGTGCTACATTCTCTATTTGTTCCTTTTTAATCAAAATATATAACCCAATTTCTTTTGTCGATCGGTATGAATGCAATGTTCCTATGCCGATATTGTACAATGTGCTTCCTCATTCACATTGTTAGCTCTCAAAAATGTTGGTAAAAATACCTCAAGAGGTTTCCAAACTCTTGGTACATTTTAGGGTAACATACAATGCCAAATGGTTTTAGACCTTCTTCTCTTTAGGTGCTTCCAGACCTAGGTGGGTCTACCTATGTGAATGAAGCAGACTTGAACTATGTGATTCCTCCTACAACAGTCTATTCACAATGGCAATTTGAAAGTGAATAGATGTACTACTAATCTAGCATAAATTGTATAAGCAGTATCAAAGAAATATGTTTAGTTAATAGATGTAAAATGTTTAAAATGAAATGAAACTAAGTGATGAAATGTGAAGACCAGTGTTTTGTTGGGTATATGGAGTCAAGTAATTGGAGACAAGTGACTTATGGCTAGAAATAATTCAAATTGTTTGGAACTTCTATGTTATAATTTTTATAAATAGGTAAGGATGCAATTATTATATTCTTCTTTAATAATCCAAAATAATATTCCTAAGTTGTTGTGAATAATCAAGAGGACTTTAATCTTTACTTGAAAGACCCAATTAATTATGCCACACAGATACAAAAAATGTGCACTGATAAATTGAAAATATGATTGATATATCAATTTAAACAAAAAAGTAATATTAAATATGGAGACAATCTAGCAATATCTTCAATTAACTTAACATACAATTGATACCAACATAGAGCCACTGAATCAGAGATTTTCCATTAACTTCATCAAAAAATTTACACGTGCATCTTGGTCCTTTATGATGTAAACATTGTATTAATCCATATTCTCCTACTTCTATCTACTCCTATCTTAATATTTTTTCTTGGTCCTGGTCTCTCTTATTTATAGGAGAGGCAACAAGCTTCAGACCAAAAGACATGACTTTTGATAACAAAACTTAACTAACATGTAAAATATAATTGAAACAATTAACAACTAACACATGACAATTCTGTTAATCTCTGAGTAAAAGCTCGAGTCACCAAAGACCTGTGCAAAGCTTTTACTTTATGATAATCATCATTGATAGTGATTAATCTTCATTTGAACTGAGATATTTCTCCTTCCAGTTGCTTATGGTTAAATCATTCGGCCACTTGTATTCATGTGCAACAGTGAAGTTTTATAGGTGGCTTTTCCATTTGCCATCGAGCAAGTTTTTGGCATCTACAACAAACTTTGTATAACCATTATCCAATGCAATAATTCCATCAAGCAAAGCATGAAATTTTTCCATATTGATATTACCATCACCCTATATATGTGTCAAACATTGTGGAACCATTTGATCAAATTCATTTCTCCATTCATCCACATCCTTGAGTTGACCATCACCTTTAACGGTCAAAGAGCTAAAACTATGTTTTATTGAATCAAATGAATTCCTTTTGTTTTCTACCTTCTTCTTCATATCAATCAAATACTCATGCTCATCAATGATTCCTTTTACCATTTCTTGAGTAGGTTTTAACCTTGGGGGTGCATCAGGATCTATTTGTGTGGCTTTACACGGAGTGGTTAAGATATGGTAAGCGGGCTGCCATCTTTTCTTAAATTCCTCTAAGATAGGGGAATTAGTATTTATCTGTTCTAGAGCTTTTACCAAATGATTGAAGCGCTCGTGAACTCCACTTATTTTCTATTTTAAAACTTCAACTCTGTGTTTTAGTATTTCCTCCACGGTACTCAAGATGTGCCATTTGATATCATCCATATTATGATTCTTTCGTTCTCAACCTCTTCTTTCAATTGTTGAATCTGTGGATCTTCAACTGAATCAGGTGGATGATATACAACCATTTCATTCCCCTTTACATATGTGGCTTGTTGCAATTGTTGTTTCAATCTGACATTTTCAATGAATAACTTATTTATCTCCTCATTTGATAGTTTGAGTCTTTTCTCATACTTTGTCATCTTATTTTCCATGTTTTCCACTACATCTCTTGTAAACATTGCTAAATGCATTATCATAGTTGCTGCTTCTATGAGAGTAGTGTCCTTCATAGTTCTAACCAGAACAAACCCTCTCATTTCTTGCACCACATCTAGAAGCCTAGGCTTCCTTGTTCTTTTTTGTTTCGTCCATAGGGCAAGGGTCTGGGTGGTTGGATTATATCCTGTCCTTGATACTCCTTCTTCTGAATCAAATTCTGCAACCAATTTGGGATCATCTTGAGCTTTGATTTGATCCAACAGAACCACTTTGGAGAGGTCCATTCTTGGTCTAATGAGCATGTTACTTTTCAACACTAACTCCCTTGCTTCTTTAGGAGTAATATTGACATTGTCAATATTTAACTTTGCCATTGTTTGTTCTTGTACTTTTGCATGTTTCAAATCATCAACTCCAATGAGGTTAATTTTCAATCTGTCATCAAATTTTTTCATCTTCATTTTTATCCAAAAATATTTGAACTCCCTAGTATGGATAAAGTGATCATCCTCCATGAATCTCAGGGAAGCAATAATTCTTTCATCATCATGCATTTCATCAATAGCCTCCTCTGTTATTCTCATCTTGGGATCATGAGGCTCAAGGATTTTTTGTTTCTTTGCAACCTCTTTCATCTCATCCAAAGTTAAGACTACCTCTTGTTCTTCATCACTTGACTCATAGTCCACTAGTGACCCAATCTTTTGTTTCTTGGTAGGAGGCTCATCTGTTTGAGATGGAGGAGATGGATGAATTGGTGATGAAGGTGGTGTATGTGATGTAGAGGCTGTGGATGCTAGTGGATGGGGTGTAGGAAGTGGGGCTGATTTCTCTTCTTGATCCTTTTTAGATAATTCATCAAATTTACCAAGGACTAATTGTATTCTTTTCAACAAATCTGGCTCCCCATAAAAAAAACCCTTGAACTTCTTATCTTTTCCTCTCTCTTGATCCTCCCATCTCATCATCATTAACCATATTTTCCTTCTTTCAAACACATTAGGAAAATAGACCAAGTTTCTTATTACATCCTCTTTTGGATCAAATTCATGTGTTATTGCCCTCTTTGTGACTAGGGTTCTTCTGATATTGTTGATGTGGCCTTCTGGATCACATATTCTCTTTTTCCCTGATCTGAGAGAAAAATTAGCTTTTATAAATCTTTGCAATTCCTCCAACATATCTGATCCAATTGACAATTCTTCAAATATCATAAAATCAGGTAGAAATGTGCCTTTTTTTAATTTTTCATCAAATCATGCTCCATCTAGAGCATTTTCCACATAAATTCTAAAAACAATACTCTTCTAGGCACAAATTTTGGTAAAATATGAGGGGCCTAATCACAACCATATACCCTAATGATGGTGTATTGTGGCATAAAAAACCAATCAACATAATTATGTGTAAAACCTTGATCCAGTTTGTATTGCAGGGGTCTCCTGACATCCATTAGGGATTGTGGTAATCTTGGTGTAGCAAAACCAAGCTGAGCAATCAGTCTGATGAAAAAATCATCCCTAAATACAACATAATCATTTTCATTGCATTTACTATCCCAAATATAACACCAATTTCGTATTGGGAGCATAACTCCATTCTCATGTGTTCTCAATTTCATCCTCTTTGTCCATTTTGTTTCATTTTGAGATAGAATCAAATGACATCATAAGGATTACTTTCTAAAATTTATGGGGGACTTGGCTTCCCTAACCTGTAGCAGACCTTCATGAATTTTTTCCTCAATGAATGAAGCAAAATCAAACTCCACATTCGAATCAGGATGTTGGATAATCATGGACATTATCATCAACCCTATTGACATATTCTCCTCTGCATCAACTCCAAGAATTTGACATAATGCATAGTAGGTATTTTTGAAATAGGTTTGAAAGTCAGACACTGGAAAGGGTTCAAGTCTTGAAGAGTGAATGGGCAAGACTCTATTTTTTTCACCCCTTTTCATGTGTAAGGGGAGTTCATCAATTCTATAGGTCCTTTTCAACCTTCTATATTCTTTCTCGAGCTTCCCCAAGTCAATTTCAGCGATAGCCTACCTATTTAGGTAAAAACACCTAATTAGAGCTTCCCTCGAGATATCTACTAGACATTGACCATCTAGAAGTCTAACCATTTTTTATGGGGCATGATATCTATTGGCCAAGGCTCTGATTAGCTTGGCATCAACAAAAACATTAGGAACAACTAATTTTCCTATGTCAAAATTCCATGGGTTTGACACTGGAACCCTTTCATCTCTGTTCCTATAAAAATACCAATATAAATTACACCCAGGCTGTGGAATTATTGGGTCCCTACACCCCTAAGCTAAATCCTTAAAGACTTTCTTAGAACCCTTATCTACTGAACTAGGTAACAGGGCAAGTAATGTCAACTGAAATGAAATTCTACAAGATTTTTCTTCATTTTTAGTTCTTGCCTCTAATTTCTTTGGCGCCATTGTTTAAATTTCAGTGATTGATAAGTAGAATTACCTGGAATTTTGCTCGCTCTGCAGAATTCTTCCACTGTCATACTTTGAGCTCACTTGTATTCAACTTCTGCTAGCACAAGTGCACAAATTCTCAATTTTCCTTGTTAAATTTTGATATCATACCACATGAATTTCATATCTTAAGTTCTTCATCATTCAAATCTTTCATACCAAGCTGAATTTCATACTTCAATGTTGATTGATGTGATTGGCCTTCATTTAATGCTCCAACGATAGACTAACGCACTACTGCATGACATTTTTTATCCCCCCACGGTATAGCGGTTCCTCCTTATCTCTATTCTTATTTCACCACTCTACCACGGGCTCCATTCCAACCCTGCGCGGTATGGTGGTGCATTATTACCTCTGTTCTTAGCTTACCACTCTATCGCAGGTTTCATTTCAACCCCTCGCAGTATAGTGGTTCCCTCTATTAGTATTAACCATGACCCCGCTCTACCACGTGCAAGACATCAACCTTCTGTGGTATAGCGGTATAGAGTGTATTACTTCCTTTACCCACCGTGCTACTGTGAGTTGCTTTATTGGAGGTTGCGGTAAGGTGGTAAAAGGAAATTTTGACCTTGTGGATGGTTAAAACATGGTTTTTAAGGGAAAAAATTGATTTCATATGAAAGGACCATCAAAATTGTGAATGAAAATTCTAGTTCCAACACACGTAGGCCATTCCTGCAATGTTTTTATCAGTGAAGCTTGCTAGTTGTTGTGTCTATATATTGTATCCTACCAATATAAACATAAAACATGATCGGGGTGACATAGATACTGCTTGGCCGATATGTTATATCTCTTCAATTTGAAATGTGTGAACAATGGGTCTTGGATACATATAGTTCAGAGGTTTCTTATGCAAGATAATAAGATAATTGGTAGTGGGATGTTAGGTTTTCATGTACATTAATTATAAATTAAGATTGTATACCATGGTAATTAAATAATTATACGTCGTTTGTGAATTTCTATTTTTTTTATATAGTTGGTCGAGAGTGGGATGCACTACTTTTGTACATCACGAGCAATCTTGATTAGATGATGGTATGGATTGAACGATGTCAACAATTTGGTCGCGCATTAACATGGGAAGGTGTGGCTTCATTGGTTAAAGAAGCTCATCGTAATGGAGATTCCAATGTTACACCAAGGAAAAATTGATTTAGCATATGGTTTAAGAGATAAAAAGGTACGTATAAATATATTAATCACCCATATTATTTAATTATTTTAAATTATATTGATGTATATATATGTTGAGTTTTTTTTCTTTGCATACATTCGGCCAAGAATAAATATGTTTATCAACTGATGATGCAATATTTTTTACATGTTTGACATATTGAAGGTGAAACACCACAAGGCTATGTGGTGCAATGGTCGTAAATTTCAAATCAAAAAGTTGGATGACACGAAGAAAACTTGTGATTCTAGGATAACTACAGTCTTTCAGGTGACTAATGTTTCATTTAGAAGCGACATACATCCAGAAGTCTTAGAAAATCCATACTATGGGATTTTGGATGATATACTTGAGTGTGACTTTAAGTCCTTCAAATTAGTTTTGTTCGTCGTCCAATGGTGCAGGCTACGATTGAATGAAAATGATCCTGAGAGAACTGTTATTGAACATGATCATGGATTTACCATGGTTAATACAAGGTCAATCGAGCAAGCTGGAAATGAGCCCTATGTTCTTCCAAGCCAATGTGAGCAGGTATTTTACTCAGAGGTTCTAGGTAAACCAGGTTGGTCATTTTTTTTAGACATGATCCAAGAGGAAGGCTGGTAAAGTATAATGCAGTGGAAGAAGAAGATACTGAAGAACTAGAAGATGATGTAGATGATGATTAGGATCAACAATTAGTTGATGATGTGCTTGACGAAGATGTCAAAGAAGAGGAACTAGATCATGATGATGTAGGAGTTAATGTTCATGAAGATGATATCCGTGTGGATAATGACATTATCGAAACTAATATCAATGACGATGATGATGATATGACCAATCCTTAAAATGTTGAATTTGGATTGGATGATATAGACAAAGAGCTGGATGAAGAAGAAGATCAATGACATTGAAATGTATGAGTTATGCGATTATATTATCTATTTGATATTGATTTCTTTATAGAATTATATTTGACTTATATGGTTACATAATTAATTCATGATGTTTTTAATTTTTATGCCATTACATAATTAATTCATGATGTACTTTTTAATGTTGTTAATTCATGATGTTACAACTATTGTAGCTCTCCTAGAAATTTCCATATGATCAAATCCTAATTACTCTATGACTATTTATGATTAGATATTATTTGATCATATCTTTGGTTATTTCATTCCCAAAAAATTAGTGTTTCCTCATGTTGACCCCGCATAGTGACATGTGAATGGGGCCAACGTTGAATTTTTTTCAATTTGTGCTTGTATGGAGTGAAACTTGACATGGTTAGCCTAGACACATGCATTGACGATATGGGAGGGTTTCGAGACTCAAACATGAGGTCATGCTATATAAATGCATCTCATCCTTCCTAATAATACAAGTTGCCTTATTCTTCGTCTCTTTCATATATTGTTCTTAGCATTTCTTTGGTTAATGGTTTCAAAAGATGAGGCTCTCTGAGCCTCACCTTGGATCTATTACACATCAGTTTGTGCATTTTCATTAGCAATGAATATTTAGATGATCTTTAAAAAGCTCATTGAATATAAAGATGATAATAGGAAGCTAAAAAAATGAGTATTTTGTTTATGGAACCTAAACCACAAGGTTTGTCACTCTAATGCTAAAACCAAGTCAAATTAACCCCTAACACCTATTGGAAAAGTCAAAACATTCCTTTCTTTCAAATTCACAAGAACGTATAAACCTTTTGAAACCACACATGCATGTTATGAAAGTGTATGGTAATCCTACTTATAGCGGAAGTTCACATGATAAGCTAACCAATGGCACTATATTGGAGGATAAACCCACCTATGGAATTAATTTATGAGGTATGGGATGCCTCTTAGTGGAATTTTGAGTCTTGGATTAATCCATAGTGCTAAAATTGTTATATTTATCTCTACAATTTCCCATACTTAAACCATTTCAGCATCCCTTTTACCAAGCTATTTGTATCATAATATAAACTTGGTCCAATCTCACATTAGCCCCTTAGGTAATTATACATTTCCTCCAAGTTGAATGGAACCTTTTGTACCAATGCATCTATGTTTTCCTACCCTAATGGATCAATACTTGACATCACCTTAACAATCTTCTTTATGTTATAACATATCTCTGAAGTGCCTTTGGCATGCTTTAGATGTGTCAATATTAACTAGATTGAATATATTAATTTTAAAGTCTCTTAACACATTCCATGAAAAGAAAATGACTCATTTGGATTAAGGAGTACTTTCCTAAACCATTCCTTCATATCCAACAATCCTTTCTCACATCCACATCATAATTAATATCCATGTTAGTTGTAATGAGTGTTTTAAACCAACAATCAATGAATCATAGGATAGAAGAAAATTCGTTATGCACAAGGATAAGTATCAAAGAGACTGAAAGAATTGATTCACTAGATATGCTCCCCATTATTGTAATAGACCAATGTAAAAAAATAAGTCATAACAAGAATAGGACCAAAAAAAACTAGGAAAAGAAACCTTGTAGGCTACATTAATAAGACATTGATTGCAAACATTTCTTCCATGATGTTTAAATGAAAAAATATCAGATAGCTCAATCTTTAGTCAAGTAGTATTTCAATCACTGATTCTTAGACACCCATCATGATTAAACATCACATATCATAAGCCTTTTTAACAATCACTAGGACTGAAGATAATATTCAATCATGTCATAAGAAATAAATCATCAAAAATTATAAAGAAAGAGAAAACCAACTATATAAGCTCAGCAAGCCACCATACAAAAATTATATTTTGTAGAAAATAAAATAAACTATATGTTGACATAACATATATATAAACTATATATTTTGAATTTTGGCCCCGTGTGCGCAGGAGCACAACATAGCATACTGCACTAAGACCCTAACTAGAGAGTTGCACCAAGAACCATTGCATCCAGCCTTTGAGTGGAGATTTGTGAGACTTCACTAGATGAGTGCTGCAAGGCCATTGAGTCAAGGAGGAAGACTAGGAACCATTTGGCAGGAGGAAAGCTAGAGCGAGAGGTGAGGGCACTTAGAAAGGGAAAATTGACCAAGGGACAATGACTGTAAGTGATCTTTCCCCCACATTTAGAAATCTTGTTGCAAATACAGTGATTTAGACTCTATTTGTTCCCATCGAGGTGTTGCATGCTATATTTTTGTCAATTCGAGCCAATGTCCCATTGAAAAACCTGTCACCATAGATTTCCTTGCCTTCACCAATTGACAAAGCCTACCCAAAGATCAAAAACAATTGTCACATATCAACATTCCAATGGGAGATATACTCAAACTGTAAAGATTGGATACCAAGACTGCAGGTCACTTGGAGGCCGCATGATGTGCACATTTGTAGGTAGGAGTCTTCAAATGTGCACAGATCTAGGCCTTCAAAAATTTTCCATCGAGAAAATCAATAATAACAAACAAACCATTGCCAATATGTGACAAAAAATGTGCCAGAAACTAGATGTTGGAAAGATGTAAATCCTGCAAATAGGCTATACAGGCCACAAAATTCTTGCAATAAAACAGAGAAATAATCCTTCAAAAAGGTCCAATAGGCCAAATTTTTTAAATGGCCAAAATGTTGTGAAAGAGAAAATGTCAACCCAAAATTTGGCAGATGGCAGATTGGCCTCTGCTAATTTTTTTTACGATGGTAAAAAAAATTCAATTTTTTTTACGATGGTCAAAAAAATTCAATTTTTTTTACGATGGTCAAAAAAATTCAATTTTTTTTTAAAAAATCAACGTTATCGAAATTGACAAAATGAAAGGTATTTTTTTTGTTTCCCTACCCTTCTAGACACAATGATGGTGTCTGTTTGGCTCCATGATGCTTTGTTGATAGGCCTATGTGTAGGAGTCACTTCAAAGCATCAAAGTCTGTTTACAAAGTATTTTCACAAAACCCTAAGGGTTTAACCTTCATAATTACTCTGTTCATAGACTGTATACACAGTTTTTCAATCAAGAAACTTCATTCCCTCACATCTTATCTTTATGATTTTTCCCTAAATCCACTGAAACATGAAAGAAAATTCATAGTAGGATAATATCACAAGAAACTAGAAGATTCCACCAATTAATAAAGTAGAAACATAATTATTTTTGTCTCTACTTATCCTAACTGAGGGTTTTAGCAGTCTAAACAAAATCCACAATAACTCACACAAATCTTAACTAAAATGCATGAACTTTGATGTAACAGGAAGATGATTGATATTATTACCATATCCAACCATTCTACCATGCCTTCAAGGCCGTACAATTCCATACAATGCATGGAAATGCAAGATTTCTAAAGAAAAATGATTAAAAATCTGAGATTTTCCTTGAACTTATTCTTTATTCAACCACCCTCGAAGTTCTAAAATATACAAGAGCCTTTTTAAAGGAAAAAAAACTGACTTTTAGCCTTCTAACTACCTCCAACTAACCCTAATGAATCTTCATCTCTTAATATTGCCTTTTTGATTAAGTTGACAACTTTTACATTGTCTTCATTTTTGCACTTTTGGACTTAATAAACACCAAATGACCTCAAATATATGAAACACGACTCTAATAACATGATTTACAAAGTAGGAACAATAACATTGAACCAAATTTCAAAACATTGCTTCATAGAGACCTAATTATGCCAAGGTGCTCCTGCACCAGTACAAGAGATGAAAAAAAGACAAGAAGCCATTAAAAACTTTTGAATATTTCACTGACTCAACCAAACCTCCAAAAGAATAGTACAAATGCTAGCACTAGGGAAAGCCTGAAAGAGAACACTAATGAAAGTGGACTTTTTTTTCAAGTTACAAAAGAGTATAAATGGTTGAAAGATGTTGTGGGTTTCTAGAAAATGGTGAAGGAATGTTGGATAGGGAGGGACCCAATTAGCCTCTTTAACTATATTCTTAAGAAAGAAAGAAACTCTGATACATTTTGGGGTTCAACCTCTAAGAAACAAGACAATGACTCCTCTAGATTTTCCCAAAACCCAAGGCCTCAAAACACAAGGTTGGTGACCCTACAAACCATTCCCATGCTTACCAAGTGATCTCTGATCATCAGACCCTTACAAGGTTTATTAATACATTCACAACTATTGTTACCTCCACATGCGTTTGACTAGTAGTGACAACCTTGGTTTTTAATCCTCCAACCCCATACCTTGGGATCACATCACCATGAAAGAACTTCATCCAACATCCTTATGAGTTTAGGTACCACCAAATAGGTATTTGTCATATATTTATTCCTCAAGCGATGGAAATTTAGGAAGAGAAGAGAAAGCGAGACATGTAGTAGGTCTAAAAGAGGGAGATCAACTAGAGGTCAAAAGATTAGAAGAAAATTCTGTAAACACATGGATTTTTTTCTTGCTAAAGGGGGGTCATGTTCTTATGATGATGAGAGAATAGGTGACATTGAGGTGCCCTTGAGGTATGAACATCTACGGAAACAATGGGACCCAAGGAACTTCCTCCAATAAACACTGATTTTTGTGTCAACGAGAGGATATATCGCATAACACCATCGTCATTACATGGTTTGGCCTATTTTGCATGGACGGAATAAAGGTTTGTTATGAAAAAGATACTGAATTGATGGAGTATATTAGACCTTGTTACAGTTACAAAGATTGGATGCAGCTGGTTGATATACATGAAGTATGCGTAGGTATGCATTATCAGCAAATTATATACAGCTAAAAGATAAGGATCAAAATAAAGGAGTGGATATGTACATTGATGAAAGGCCAAAAGTATCAGGGAATACTTAAGGGTTTATAAATAGTACACAACATGGGTCAACAAATAAGCAACCCAATTGCATATTTGAGGCACGCGAGGGAAACCGTGTATTCGTATGTGTGATAAAATCAATAAATACAGGGGAAGAGTTGCTAATCGGTTACAATTTGAATCACATAGATACAAACATAGTTACTATGGGGGTGGTACGTACTATATACCATTTTACCCAACCTCCAATTAATGACTCCAATATACCATTTTATTATTATGTTTTTTTTTGTAAGTCTATTGGTTTTATTTTAGTAATATTTTTTTATATTTAATTTGTGTCAAAGCGGGACATTGATCGTAGGAGGAAGGCTTCGACCCAGAGCACAAATCATGATGCATCTTCAGGTGCTTCTACCTGACATGTTTACTTCATTGTAATTGTACAAATTAGATACAAAAAAATGTTTTATTATTATGTATTTTTCATAAGTTTATTGGGTTAATTTTGATAATTTTTTTAATATTCTTGTCATAGTCGAATGATCGGGGAAAGGAACCAATAGTAGAGGAGAGCATCCATAGGGAGGTGCAATCACTATTATGTGATGATGACATCACATATTTTGCAAACCCTCTAGATATGATAAAGAAGACCCAAAAAAATGCAATGAAGAAATCCTTCAGTTGTTATTCATAGTGGCTCAAACAAATGAGATAAGAGAAAGGGTTAAAATATTGACTAAGAGAGCACAAAACTTGCAAGTAAGTTGTCATGAGATCTTTAATTATAATATAAGTTCATTCATGGTTTTATATTTTGTACTCTTTTATTTCATGAACTAAAATATGTGTTGTTTTTATAGGATTTTTTGCATCCTCATGATGTTGTTGGCCATGATCAAGGTACTACAAGTGTTTCCCAAGGAGTAGGGGATGGTACAAGTGTCAATCCTGATCTTCCTACGCATACATCACATCATCTGACCCCATCATCTGTGCCTATATTTTCAACTAAAATGTCGGCAACACATAGTATGCAGGCATTAGGTAGTCCACCCTATGGCAGCAAACACATGCCAGAACATGCATCAGGACATGTACCTGGGGATGCAGAGGCCACTAGTACTGGTGATGTTTTAGAAGTATTTCCTGGATCTTCCTGTATTACTAGTACAGGAACATTGTCGGTCACATTTGTGGTGAACGAGGATTTCGTTCCCATAAAGATAGAGAAGGTCCCAGGTACTTTAAAATGTTTTAATTATTATTATATATAATCCAATTGAAATTTACTTATTGATCACTCTTTTTAGACTAATGATCCCATGATCTTTTTGTAGGAAATGATGTTTTTTATAAACATCTAAATGATATTACATTGGAGATGTTTGGGCCCACCATATGTACACGGTGGAATGCCCAAAATCAAGATTTAAAAGATGAGCTCATTAACTGTTTAGTTGTGTTGTTCGGTAATAACACATTCAACCAAACCAAGGTCCTTAAGAAGCCTGATACCTATCTAAAGTATGTGAGGGACCAATATAGGTCACATTTAGAGAACAACAAAAAGTATGAGCATCCCCCTATTATTCCAGAGAGGGCGTGGAACAACCTGGTGTCAAATGGAAAGGAGAAGGCTGAAAAGAAAAAAGAAAAGACACCATCAGGCCAAGGAAGGTATGTGATACTATCAACAATGTAATTATATACCGATTACTCTTTCCTTTTACATAATCTAATGTATTTCAAACTTTTCATAGGCTTCTTGACACATCGAAGGCAATAAAGGAAAGACTAGAAAAACATAGGCAACACAAACTTGGCTCTTGTGGTTATATGAAATTAGCCACATGAATTGTAAGTATCAATAAATGAAATATTGCATCCAAATAATAAATTGCAAACAATTTTGGTTTTATCACACCATAGAAGCAAAATTCATGATCTTATGCAAAAATGCAGGGCTCTGAATTCAACGGAGTGCCCACAGAAGAGGACTTGAATATTTCCTTCTAGCAAGGCTATGGAGCCATGGTTGAACGCCTAAGACTCTTGACTCGGAAAACACAAGCTTCCACTGCATCCAACACGCAGGTAAATAAACTCAATGAAGTTTATTTAAAATTGAATACTTGTGCAATCTATTCAATATTAATTTCCACCATAAAGTAATTATGTGCCTATTTGTTTTAAACAAGCAAGTAATGATAATACTGCATATGACATTGGAATGCAACTTAGTGAGGGTGGAGCACAACCTACAAATGAAGGTCATGGTGTGCATCCTGATATTGGATGTATTCATGTGCTATACAAAACACAGTATGGATTAATACAATTAAACAACTTTAATTGCAATTGGTGTATTAATTAATGCCACCTTTCGTGTTTCAACTTTAAAGCATGTTGAGCATGATCAGGTTAAACAAGAACAAGAACATGATGTGGCCCCATCAGGTAAAGAGGACCACTCTAATGTTATTTTAAACATATTTAATTGCAATTGGTGTATTAATTAATGTAACCTTTCGTGTTTCAACTCTAGAGGATTTAGAGGGTGTTCAACATGTTGAGCATGAGGCTATAAGACAAGATTAGGAACATGATGTGTCCCCATTAGGTAAAGAGCACCACTCTAATTTTCTTTTAATTAATGAAATACTTGTAACAATAATAATAAAACATATCAATTTAACATTTCTTTGTTATTGCAGAAAACCCCCCCTTGTAGCGGCCTCCACGTCGTGAGTACACGACTAGGAATACATTAAGATCATGAGTAGAGGGAAGAACAACTAAAGGGGGGATAGATGATTTAGAAAATGATACTCCACTTCTTCTTCTTTTAGCTGCAAAAAAGAAACAAAAAAAGTGATTGTAATCATATTATGACAACCATATTTTTGATAATATGTTAATGAATGTTAAAAACTGATAATTTTGATAATATGTAAAAATTGAAAGAATGAATGTTATATGTTAATGAATGAATTTTATATGTTATTAATGGATGAATGACTTATTAATGTTATATGATCGGGTATGGGGAATTGAGAGTGATGTGAGGAGGGGGGGAGGGGCCGAATGAACTTCCATTGTCATGTGGTTGGCCCTGTTAAGTAGAGAATGTAATACCCCTCATGTTGTTGGGTGGACTTGACATTTCTGTGGTTTTGTTTGATACTTTGAGACTTTGATAATTACTGTGTGTTGGTTGGTTTTCTTTATTGGATAATTTAGACTGCTTGATGACTATGCTACTTTATATGATGACATGGATATTATGATATGACATTATGGTTACATTTGATTTGGTAATGTTCAATTGGATGCAGTAGATTAGTAATTATTTTATGATGATATGATGTGATCTGTATAGTTTACCAATGCTATTTTATACTTGTTGTAATTATTATTATATCTTTGGTGAGGGGGCAGTGTAGCACCACTCATTGCGAGTGCTCTTCTACGCTGTGATTCCTTCTCACAATGTGATGCATTTGAGATATGTATATATACATGTGGCACACAATCTTGTTTGTATGCAAGAATTGCAGTAACAAAGTCTCGATTCCACCTGCTTCAGCAGGACAGGGCGAGCATCAAATTAATCCAATGGGCATGAAGTTGAAACAGAGATGACAAGGAAGTCACCCCGTCCCAAGTTTGTCAACCCATTATATGTATAGTGGTATTGTGCATCTTTGACCTTAGTCATTTTTGCATTTTATGATAGTTGTTTTGTGTGAATGTATTTATGTTATTTATTTTACGTTGGTGTTGTAGTATGATGTAGTTTAAATAATTAAATGATTAAAATAAATGTTATTAATAGTTATTAGAATAGTTTTTATTAAAATGTAAAAGTATTAAATTAAAATTCATGTAATTTATTAAAGATAAATAAATTGAAAGGTGTAAATTAAATTATTTAAATTGGTATTTAGATAGTTTAATGAAAATAGCATGTTGAGGATAATTAATGGAATAATATAATTAAATAAGTTAAATTGTGTGAATTGCAAGTATAAATTAGCAAAATTGAAATTAAAACTAAAAAAAGTGTAGTTTGAATAGAAAAAAGAAAGAAAAGAATAAAAGGACCAATGAATGTTGAGATGCTGAAAAGCTGGTGAAGAAATAGAAAAATTCTTTTAATTCTGATTTTTGAGTTTTTGAAAATAGAAGAGGATATCTTTTTATTTAATAGAAAAAATGAGAAGTATTCTTTTCACGGGAAATTGGACAGAAGCTTCAAAAAAAATAAAAATTGAGTTTTGGAAAAACTTGAATCCTCTCTTTTGTCTCTCTGAAAATTGTTTCTCTTTCATAACTTCCGGGAAAAACTTCTGAATAGAAGAGTAGATTAAAAGTTTGATCAAAGAAACCAGTGGAGGAGTTCTGTAGAAGGAAAGGGGAGCTCTGCAAAAAGGTTGGTTGGAATCAAGGAAAGCTTCATCACTCCTCTACAAGCATAAGACTCTAGGTTCCTTTATCGATCATTTATTTCTCGTTCAATTCGAAATGACAAATATATTGTTTTGCAAAAGAAAATCATCTGGGGGTTTAAGAATATATGGGTACTGGATAACAAATAAGGAAAAAAGAAACTTATTGTTTTGCATCTAAAAATATTCCATATGTTTGAAATTCTTGGTTTATCAGAAAATGAAATCCGCTCAGAGATAAACGGATGTGTATATATTTTTATTCATAGATATATATATATATATATATATATATATATTATATATATATGTATGCTTTTGGATATATATATATATATATATATATATATATATAAATATATTTATCAATTTTTCTTGCAGAAAATGTTCTTGGTAATATATATATATATATATATATATATATTTATTTTGATATTATATTTCTTTTTATGCAAAATTTCCTGTGGGCTAGAATTTACAGCTACCGGTAGGTTTTGCTTGTTTCTTCTTTAATAAAAAATAAACTTTATGTAATTAAATTGGGGAGAGTGACGACGCTGGCCATACCCCCGCCCCATCTCCTTATGCTTTGGGGGTCGCGGGTGGTGGCGTCGGGATGTGAGCCACCACAACGCCTTGATGACCGCCAGCAACCTTCACGAAAACCCTTCTGGTCGTGGCTAGGTTAAGGCCGAAGGGATTAATGCAATCGCTTATTTTTTATCATTTATTAATTATATATAAGATGTATATTATAAGATAGATTTTGTCCTATCATATATTTTGTAACAACAAAAATTAAAAATAAAATTATTTATATATATATATATATATATATGTATATATATGAATATATATAAAGAATACGTATATATATATGTATATAATGCATAGATTTATGGACTTCTTTTATGGTTGTAAAATTATAAAATAGGCTGTAAGTTAATAATGGAATAAGAGTAAACTTTATAATGGAGTTATTATCAAAATGATTATTTTAAAATTATTTTATCAAAAATGGGATTAAGTTATATTGTTTATTTGCGAAGGAAATCATACAAATTATGGTATTTAGAGTCTGTTTTGTTATACCCATGTGTGGATACTATTGACTTAACTTGCATTGTACAATCTTGTAAAATTGATTTGGTTCTTTTCTTTATTTGTTATGTTATTATTTTGGAGTTTTCGATGTGGGAACCCAGTTTGTTTTAGGAACCCGCTTAGGGATGTTGTAGGCTTCCAAAGGCTTGAGATAATTGATAGTCAATGTTTCTCTCTTTATATGCTCTTGATGTGGCAAGTGTTTTTGTATCATTGTTTTGAAAGGGTTGTACGAGATTTTGTTGAGACTCTGATTATGTGCTTTTAGCAAGATGGGTAATGCTTCGCATATTTTCTGTTGAAATTTAATGTTTGTTTTATGATGGTACAACCCTTGGTTTTTTTGTGTTTTGGGTCTCTAGGCAGAGTGGCTCTTCATGGGGGCTAGCGCCTCAAATAGGAGGAAGAGCTAGGATAACCCACGTAAGAGTTAGATTAAAAAGTGAAAACCTAATAAAATAATTTAGGGGGATGGGTGGTAATAACATTAATAAGATTACTATGGATACGTCGTCTTCCATTAGGGCTTCCGCAAACTAATGGTAGACTAAGAAGGTCGTGGTTAGCAAGGTCGTTACCTCATCCCCATGAGAAGTTAATGGATCCACATGAGTCACTATATGGGGCTGGCGCCCCAAATAGGAAGAAGGGCCAAGATAACCATATAAGGGGGTTGACACCTCAAGCAGCTTGGATTAGTCGGTGCTTGGAGGAAGGGCCAGGATAACCCATGTAGGACTATGTGATTACACTCTCCACTAGTTTCCCTTATGCTTTGCTTTCTTGCTTGCCTCTGGAAGTGGATTATGGTTGTTTCCTTTGATTTATTTATGATGTGGTTAATGGTCTTGTGTTTATTGTGATTGTTTCTTGGTTGTAGTTTGTTTATGATCTGTGTACTCTCATGTTATTGCTTTTGGAGTTGCTGTTATTATGTTACTATTCTTGAAGTTTAGTCTTGTTGGCATCCTTGGTCGTGGTCTCTTCCTTGTCACCTCTGAGCATGTGGGGGGATGTTTTTAAAACCCACGTGGTCGAGTGGAACATGCTCTGCACCCCGTTGGGTTCCCCATCAACATTCATCTGCACCGTATCTTCCAGATGGAGATTGTACCAGATATTCATAATGTATTTCAGATAATCTTGTATGATGTATATATCCCACATGTATGGGATATTTTGATGTAACTCATGTATATGAACATGTAATGTATTAAAAGATGATGTAATGGTAATATTCCCATGTAATCATTCTTGATATATGAGATTTATTATGGTTTGTACCATGTGATGCATTTGTGTTTGTGCTTATGTATGTATGGATGTTATCTCTTGCAAATGGTTAATATAATATCTATGATGGATGTAAGTTAGTTAATTTATTTGTTTTATGTGTATCTTTTGTTATAGGTTGGTTTTATGCGATGTGACCTCGTGTGCCCCAAAGCACTTAGATGTTCGAGATATTTATCATCCAATGTAATGATATATGTAATGGTACTTTATATGTTCTCTATATGTTTACTTTATGTTTTTAAAAAAAAAAAATGTGTGTATAGTGGTTGTCCTTTGGGGTTTGCACGACGGGCATTACAATTTACCCTAGTGTTTTATTCATAGAATTTTGGCTCTAGGAAAACTACCAAGTGGTATTCAAAACCATTGATGGGTCCAATTGACGCAGTTCATTTCATCAACATGCAAACAAGAGATACACATGAATTGTACTCATCTTGCCAATCCAAATGTGAAAATTTATAGGAGAAGCTCAACATTCACTTTAACTTCTCCAAGATGGACTCATCCTTTTCAATACTCTTAAATTTAATTTTTGGGGCTTGAAGGGGACCATCTGTAGACAACATTAGAATGTTACCATGCTTAACTAGTGTGCTAACATTACAATAATATTTCGACATTATAACTAACACTTGCAAGATTTACAACACACTTAGTCCTAATATTACTAAGAATGAAATGCCCCAACCAATAAAATCTGCCTAGTACAAATTAAATAATAAAGATACTTAGAACTAATGGACATGATAAGCCTTACAACTCCAACTTAGGGTAATTGGGCTAAGAATTTATAGATTTTGTACTTAGTAACTTTTATATCATTAGTGTCTTTTAGGGGACATGTATTTAATGCGATCTGATAAAATCTTTGTAACTGGTTTACCCTAGTGGGCTTTAATTATTTGATTTTTTAGTCCATAAATTAGATCACTATATAATTTAGCATACAATGGTACAGTAGCAACATTGTGGATCTTGCTGAGCTTTGATTGGACACAACTCAAAATTGTTTTCCAATTGGCTTGTGTGTTAAGCTGGAACTAGAGTTGAGGGTCCTTGTTTTTGTTGTCTTCATTTGCGATGGCATCCAATTAAAAACCATTTGTACATATATGACTAAATGAGTTGTCTCCAAATACAAATTACTTAGATATTTTCAATTGAATGGTCATCTATTTGATTTGAATTGTAATTTTAAAAGCTTTCTTCCTAGTTTACATTTTATTGTTTCCAAGTGAGTCAAGTTTATTTGCATCAAAATTAAATTTCTCACGCTAACTTCAAAGGAGGACTTTTTTTTCATAGTTCAAATTGGGAGAAACTCTTAACATTGATGAGAATTATATAAAAATATTTAAATTTGAAAATATTTCCAAGGTGGTACGAATATGTTGAAATGTTTGAGTCATGGCACTTCACAAATTGTGAGATATTAACTTCTATTTTTAATGTGTGAAGTTGTGGAAACAATTAAAATTATAATTTTAGGAGATATGGGAAGATATAGCTCATTGGATTTTAATGTATTAGGGATTTAGATAATCTGACAAGTTTTTAGCAGGAAATATGAAGACAATTCAAAGTTATAACAAATTCTCCATGGTGAGGTCGTAGACATTTGAATTTTTGAGATATTTTATTCATGATTTTCCCTATTTTTTATACAAAATTAATATCCTTAGATCCATGAAATGTTTCCCAACAAGTGAATTATAATGACATTAGGCAAATCCACTGGCAACAATTCATGGCTAGAAAATTCACCACTAGCAATTCACTACAAGAAAATTCACTACCATGACAAATTCACCTCAAGGAATTTTCACCACCAGAAATTCATTGCCACGAAAGTTAATATCATTAACATTTTTAATATATATTTCCAAGAGTTTAATTTTTATTTATTTTTAAATAATTAATAATAGAAATAAGACCTTCATTACAATTTATTGATAGATGAATTTTCTGCCCCGGTGAATTATTGGTGGTGAATTTGTCATGACCGTGAATTTTCTTGGTGAAATGTGTGAATTTTACTAGAACGGAATTATAATAAGATAATTGTTAATGATGGTGGGAAGTTTGAAGTTTTTCAATGATCATGCTTTAAAAGTTACTTATTTTTATGAGTGATTATTATGGGAAATGAAATTATGTGGGAGAAATTTTAGAACTAAAAAAGCAAAAGAAATAACTTAAATAAGGTTGTGGAAATTCACAACTCAAAACAAAAGGAAAAAATTTGGGATTACAGAAAATCACAACCCACAATGAAATCCACGTCAAGCAAAAAAAAAAATTTGAATTGTGAAAATTCATAACCCATATTCCTAACTTAGATAATTGAATTGTGAATATTCACAGAACAATTTTGATGACACTCTCCACTTAACTAAAATTGCTATTAATAAACAATAAAACAAGTTGTGCAAGGCATGCATGAGATCTATTTTCTACCATCCCATAATCTATGGCAATCGCGATTTAATAAAGTCATGTGTGAGTTATGTTTAAGTTCATTGTCCTTGGTCATACCCATGCAAACTATGCGAACATACACAGGTACGTAACAATTCAAACATAATTCCATAAATAGATGTGGTCTCAAGGGTTACTGTGACTATATAGTATGCACAAAATTGTTAGAAACTTTCAAATAAAATCAAATTTGCAGGTGTAAAATCCAAACATAAAGTTTTGGAATAGTGTATGACATCCATTAAAGTATAAAAAAGTGGATTCTTGGCGAATTTTAAATTTGCAAAGCACTCTAGTAGGCATATATGTAGAACACGGGAGTTTTGAAACCTTATATAGCCCTCTATCAAAGCATAAAAGGTAAATGAATTTTGGTTGTAGTCTACCAAATATTTTGGTAGACATGGAGGCAAGAATGTGAAAGCATAGAAAAGGCGTATGAACTGTTTGACAAATGCCTCCATGGAATATGATCTCACATTGTGGCATGCGATGGTTGTAGAGTATATTCAAGTGAAGTATAATCCACCGGTGAAAAGTCATCCCACAAATCTATCATTCATTATCTCTACTTGCTCCAACATGGATATCTCTACAAATTATAATGGGAAGTGTAAATTTTTTAAATCTTGTAGTCCCAACTGCTCTGGTTTGTATAAAATCAATGTCGTATCATAGCATGCAATAGGCGCCTGAATAGTTACAAAATATTTCAAATAGATATCATCCCATGGAATATGACGATAGGAGGATATACAAAAAGAATGCATTTGTTGAAAAGGTGGGATGACTATTAAGACCCGAAAAATACGATTATCTTCGCAAGATGTGGGATCATACACAAGGAATTGGAATTTTTTCTTTTTATTATTGAAAAATGCTGATTACAAATAAAGAATGCAGATAAAACTGCAAAAGAAAAATTGTTCACTGGACCAACAACAGCAGCCTAAAAAACTATCTATATCAGCAACTTCACTACAAAAAGCATAATGCAAAAGCAGATTACAAAAACAGTGTCCAGCTTAGCAACAAAATGTTGAATCCAATAGGACAGCAACAATTCACCAACAACAGGCTAAGATACATAAAGCACAAGAAGATGTACAGCTTGGCAACAAAGTGCTGATTCCAGTGGGACAGCAACAATACAGAAGATCAGGAACAACAAGAAGTAACCATAACGGGGAAATCGAGAATATAAAGGAGGAACTATCAATTTTGCAAGAAGGATTTTAACCTTTGGGCAATACTAATCTTCTGATTTCTAAGCAGCTGATTCATTTGTCATTTCATGTGTTACATTTGAGAAACTGTCTTGAAATCCTGTGAGGAATCTGCCTATAGAAGTGAGAAGAGGGAAGCAAGACAGTAAAATATGTCAGAGTAAAGCTTTTCGTGAATGGTTCCATAAGCGAAGTGATTTCTTGTGTATCATAAATTGAAGATAGTTACACTCAAAATTTTAAGATGTAATGATAAAAAGAGTCGTAGTGCTCTAATCTACTTTCTAAATTACCACTCTTTAAAAAATGGTAGAGATAGAGTTCAAAGAGGGGGACACACAAATTGGTCCTATTTTTTTTTAAAGAAATAACAGTGTCTTGTGTACCTCCGCCCCTCCCCCCACCTTTCCTCTAAAAAGTTTGTTTTAATATTTTAAAATCACTTCAACGATAAATTAGCTAATAGCATGTAGTTTATCCCCTATTTTTCTAGTAATTTTTAATGAACATATGATTTTTACAAATTTTCAGAATGGACAAATCTTGAAAATTAGAAATTTGAGTGTGCTGACTATTAGAATTTTCTAAAATTAATAGAAAATATTTTTTTAAATATATATGTAGATTGGACTCTAGTTTTTAAAAATCTAATTTATTTAAAATTTCAATGATTAGTTAAAAAATAAAGTGAAAAATATCAAACATTGTTTGTTGAGAAAAACCAGATACACCAACAAAAGAAAATAAATATGAAAACCTTAACCTACTCAAAATTTGAAAAAAAAAGCATGGTTAGATGGTTGAGAGGGAGCTTAACACTACATAGGTGTTCTTTTGACTTGACATTGAAACATATGCAAACTTGATGGGGAGCTCACTCAAGATTATGTCAATTTTTTCACAATCTACAAAACATGCCTTTGGATGTTGGAATGCCACTCCAAGCCTTTGGGTATGAAGCCTAAGGAAAATCCAAGGAAAAGGCTTGGGAATTTTTAAAGGAAGAGAAAGTATGAGCACATTATAATCAACTCACGTTATTTGAATGCATTCACAAAATGTGAGTGTGCTATAATGTACTTGTGTTATTTGAATGCATTCGTAAAATGTGAGTGCATTATAATGTGCCCATGTTATGTGAATGCTTTCACAAAATATTAGTGTTTGTTGTAAAGTGCTCACATTTAGTGTTGCATTGAATTTTTTCTCTAGTCACTTTTTTGTTTTTCCCTTTCTTCTTGTCATTCAACGAACTATATACATTACTTTTTGATCCATTAGCTAGTTATGTTGCCCAACAAGAAGGTCAAGTAACATCTCTACTAGAAAAAATAAGATGCTTGAAGAGTGAAAATGATAGGATTGTTGGGAGAGTAAGTGAACTCAGAGGACTAATTAGTCCGAAGATTGAGATAATGGTGAGTGATTTAAAGGAAGCGAAAGTTGTGTGGTAGTTAGTGACCTAGAGAATCTTGATTCTATAGAAGCTCAATATTACTTAATGTGTGGTCACATAACAATTTTGGAGAGTCTCAAAAAGGCTTGTGATGACAATTAAGAGTGTTGAAGCAAGATTTTGTAGATATTTTCAAACTTTTGTAAGTTACAAGTTTATGCCTGTATAGTTTTGGAATTTTGTTTTATTTCCCTAGTTTTTGCAATTGATGTCAAAGGGGGAGAAGTGTACTAGGAAAAATTTATATAGTCATAGGGGGAGTTGTTTTTCTAAGCCGAGACTAAAGTTTCATTTTGAAGTTTTGAAGTGGCAGTGTAATTCATGTTGGTTTTAATCTGACACTTAGTCATTTTTCACTAAGTGTTGCCATCAATGCCAAAGGGGGAGACTATTGGCAAGAAACACTGTAATTATGCTTTGGTGTTGTCATTGATGGAAACCCTAGTTGGTAATTGGATTTGCATGACATAATTTTCTTATACCGACAATTAGATTGAGGATAGTCAGGAAGAATAGAGCATTCAATAGTTTGGTGTTCAATGATTCATGTGCAAATTTCTAGTTGTTATCTTGAGTTGTGGACCTCACAAAAGGTGCATCAGTGTATTTTTTGTGTTATCTAGAAATATTAGTGCCTCGTACAAATTCATGTGTAAGTTTGGAGATTTGGTTGATACTTTTCTATTTATTAGTATTTTGGGGCTGACTTAGTTGGTAAAATGTAGTGCAGATATTCAAGGAATGTTTATTCGAATATTTTTGTTTTTTATCATTTTGTTTTGGGTCTAAGCTAAGTTGTGGATGACCATTGTGGATGTGCATCAAGGATAATTCTTAAGTTTTGATATGACAATTGCTAATATTTTTTAAGTTTTATTGGAGCTGACTTGTTGCGATTAAATTGTTAGACATGGATATATATGTATGATCTATTATATCATTTTGGTGTGTGTGTGTGGTGTTTCGATGTGTATTGTGAATATTAGAAGAGTGTTAGAGAAATTTTATGCATAGTTTCACTTGCGCATAAAGATTGTGTGACGTGAGCCAGAGAAAAGTAGAGCAGAATTGTAGTATCAGTTAGAAGGATAGAAGATCGACAACTGAGCCTAACTGGAACTATAATCAAGCATTTGTAGATGCTATTCTTCCAGTTCATTGTATTGGATCTAATCCAAATATTTTTAAGGTAGTGTTCCTTCCTATTTTGAGCAATGAGCTCTAGGTAGTGTGCCTAAATGCAAGTGCATTCCCATTTTGTACTTCTTTTTTAGTATACTTAGATTATATTGTGGATTGGCCATCCACCGTGATTTTTTCCCTAATAGGGTTTGCACGTAAAAATCCTTGTGTTATGGTGTTGTGGTTATTAGCTTTCTATTTCTACATATTTATTTTGGTTGAATTCTTAAAGTGGATTAATGATCAGAATAAAAAAGTTAGATTTTGTAGAAAACTGATTCGGCCCCCCTCAGTGTTGCTTTTTTCCAACAACCTTTTTCCTTAAAATTTTAATATTATTTAAAAAACTAGTCCTCACGTGGTCTATTGGGCTCAATAGGATTGAGCTAATAGAAATCCAATGAAAAGTTCCCTCAGTAAGAAACAAGATTAAAGCCACTATGATTCATAGTAAAGATTAAATTTGCAAAGGGAAACTTAAAAAAATTTATGCACAACTGATGGGATGACATTCACGGAGCAAAGCCATGGATAGCTTAACTTCACATGAAATTGGTCCAACAATGGGATGATAGTGAATGAGACTTTTAATGTTTTTAGTCCAACTTTTAGGGATAGGTTTATTGATCCCATCACAAGACAAGAAAAACCATTATGCATTTTGATCCATTCTTTTGATTTATCATATGCATATTGATAGAGATCATGTAGAAATAGGAATTCTTCAGTAATAAAATTCTCTACATAAACAAGATCAATTAATACCCCATTAGTAGGCTTGTTATTGATTATTCCAGCTATGTAAAGAGGACCATCAGGTGCATGCTTAAGTATGTATTTTGGTGAAAAAGAAATATCAAGATGAATTTTTGTTGAGCCCTTATGAGGTTTAGCTTTGATAAACACTATGAAATCAACTTGTTCATCCACATTTTCATATTTTATTTTATTTTCATTCGTGCCAACATTCATAACATCATTGGTTGTTTCACTAACTTGACAAAGGAAATGATATGTTTCAGCATGGGATTTGTAAAGATTTGTAAATTTTGGTTAGAAGGAGCTATAAATTTATTACCTTGATTGTTCACACCTCCAATTATAAGATGATTAGAATCAATGAGTTTTTTCATAAGATGTTTAAGAA
>VDFB02281492.1:531554530-531607141 GCA_007258455.2 Sequoia sempervirens | reverse complement strand
TGCATATGACATTGGAATGCAACTTAGTGAGGGTGGAGCACAACCTACAAATGAAGGTCATGGTGTGCATCCTGATATTGGATGTATTCATGTGCTATACAAAACACAGTATGGATTAATACAATTAAACAACTTTAATTGCAATTGGTGTATTAATTAATGCCACCTTTCGTGTTTCAACTTTAAAGCATGTTGAGCATGATCAGGTTAAACAAGAACAAGAACATGATGTGGCCCCATCAGGTAAAGAGGACCACTCTAATGTTATTTTAAACATATTTAATTGCAATTGGTGTATTAATTAATGTAACCTTTCGTGTTTCAACTCTAGAGGATTTAGAGGGTGTTCAACATGTTGAGCATGAGGCTATAAGACAAGATTAGGAACATGATGTGTCCCCATTAGGTAAAGAGCACCACTCTAATTTTCTTTTAATTAATGAAATACTTGTAACAATAATAATAAAACATATCAATTTAACATTTCTTTGTTATTGCAGAAAACCCCCCCTTGTAGCGGCCTCCACGTCGTGAGTACACGACTAGGAATACATTAAGATCATGAGTAGAGGGAAGAACAACTAAAGGGGGGATAGATGATTTAGAAAATGATACTCCACTTCTTCTTCTTTTAGCTGCAAAAAAGAAACAAAAAAAGTGATTGTAATCATATTATGACAACCATATTTTTGATAATATGTTAATGAATGTTAAAAACTGATAATTTTGATAATATGTAAAAATTGAAAGAATGAATGTTATATGTTAATGAATGAATTTTATATGTTATTAATGGATGAATGACTTATTAATGTTATATGATCGGGTATGGGGAATTGAGAGTGATGTGAGGAGGGGGGGAGGGGCCGAATGAACTTCCATTGTCATGTGGTTGGCCCTGTTAAGTAGAGAATGTAATACCCCTCATGTTGTTGGGTGGACTTGACATTTCTGTGGTTTTGTTTGATACTTTGAGACTTTGATAATTACTGTGTGTTGGTTGGTTTTCTTTATTGGATAATTTAGACTGCTTGATGACTATGCTACTTTATATGATGACATGGATATTATGATATGACATTATGGTTACATTTGATTTGGTAATGTTCAATTGGATGCAGTAGATTAGTAATTATTTTATGATGATATGATGTGATCTGTATAGTTTACCAATGCTATTTTATACTTGTTGTAATTATTATTATATCTTTGGTGAGGGGGCAGTGTAGCACCACTCATTGCGAGTGCTCTTCTACGCTGTGATTCCTTCTCACAATGTGATGCATTTGAGATATGTATATATACATGTGGCACACAATCTTGTTTGTATGCAAGAATTGCAGTAACAAAGTCTCGATTCCACCTGCTTCAGCAGGACAGGGCGAGCATCAAATTAATCCAATGGGCATGAAGTTGAAACAGAGATGACAAGGAAGTCACCCCGTCCCAAGTTTGTCAACCCATTATATGTATAGTGGTATTGTGCATCTTTGACCTTAGTCATTTTTGCATTTTATGATAGTTGTTTTGTGTGAATGTATTTATGTTATTTATTTTACGTTGGTGTTGTAGTATGATGTAGTTTAAATAATTAAATGATTAAAATAAATGTTATTAATAGTTATTAGAATAGTTTTTATTAAAATGTAAAAGTATTAAATTAAAATTCATGTAATTTATTAAAGATAAATAAATTGAAAGGTGTAAATTAAATTATTTAAATTGGTATTTAGATAGTTTAATGAAAATAGCATGTTGAGGATAATTAATGGAATAATATAATTAAATAAGTTAAATTGTGTGAATTGCAAGTATAAATTAGCAAAATTGAAATTAAAACTAAAAAAAGTGTAGTTTGAATAGAAAAAAGAAAGAAAAGAATAAAAGGACCAATGAATGTTGAGATGCTGAAAAGCTGGTGAAGAAATAGAAAAATTCTTTTAATTCTGATTTTTGAGTTTTTGAAAATAGAAGAGGATATCTTTTTATTTAATAGAAAAAATGAGAAGTATTCTTTTCACGGGAAATTGGACAGAAGCTTCAAAAAAAATAAAAATTGAGTTTTGGAAAAACTTGAATCCTCTCTTTTGTCTCTCTGAAAATTGTTTCTCTTTCATAACTTCCGGGAAAAACTTCTGAATAGAAGAGTAGATTAAAAGTTTGATCAAAGAAACCAGTGGAGGAGTTCTGTAGAAGGAAAGGGGAGCTCTGCAAAAAGGTTGGTTGGAATCAAGGAAAGCTTCATCACTCCTCTACAAGCATAAGACTCTAGGTTCCTTTATCGATCATTTATTTCTCGTTCAATTCGAAATGACAAATATATTGTTTTGCAAAAGAAAATCATCGGGGGTTTAAGAATATATGGGTCTGGATAACAAATAAGGAAAAAAGAAACTTGGTGTTTGCATCTAAAAATATTCCATATGTTTGAAATTCTTGGTTTATCAGAAAATGAAATCCGCTCAGAGATAAACGGATGTGTATATATTTTTATTCATAGATATATATATATATATATATATATTATATATATATGTATGCTTTTGGATATATATATATATATATATATATATATATATAAATATATTTATCAATTTTTCTTGCAGAAAATGTTCTTGGTAATATATATATATATATATATATATTTATTTTGATATTATATTTCTTTTTATGCAAAATTTCCTGTGGGCTAGAATTTACAGCTACCGGTAGGTTTTGCTTGTTTCTTCTTTAATAAAAAATAAACTTTATGTAATTAAATTGGGGAGAGTGACGACGCTGGCCATACCCCCGCCCCATCTCCTTATGCTTTGGGGCTGTGTGGTAGTCGTGGATGGCTGCCCACAACAGTCTTGATGACTGTTGTGTGCAACCTTCACGGAAACCCCTACTTGCTGTGGCTAGGTTAAGGCCGAAGGGATTAATGCAATCGTTATTTTTTTTATCATTTATTAATTATATATATAAGATGTATATTATAAGATAGATTTTGTCCTATCATATATTTTGTAACAACAAAAATTAAAAATAAAATTATTTATATATATATATATATATATATGTATAAATATATATGAATATATATATGAATATGTATATATATATGTATATAAATGCATAGATTTATGGACTTCTTTTATGGCTATAAAATTATAAAATAGGTTGTAAGTTAATAATGGTATAAGAGTAAACTTTATAATGGAGTTATTATCAAAATGATTATTTTAAAATTATTTCATCAAAAAATGGGATTAGGTCATATTGTTTATTTGCGAAGGAAATGATACAAATTGTGGTATTTAGAGTCTGTTTCGTTATAACCATGTGTGGATACTGTTGAGCTAACTTGCATTGTAGAATCTTGTAAAATTGATTTGGTTACTTTTCTTTATTGTCATGTTATTGTTTTGGATTTTTCGATGTGGGAACCAAGTTTGGTTTAAGAAACCCGCTTAGGGATGTTGCAGGCTTCCAGAGGCTTGAGATAATTGATAGTCAATGTTTCTCTCCTTATGTGCCCTTGATGTGGCAAGTGTTTGGTATCATTGTTTTGAAAGGGTTGTACGGGATTTTGTTGAGACTCTGATTATGTGCTTTTAGCGAGAAGGGTAATGCCTCACAAGTTTTTTGTTGAGTTTTAATGTTTGTTTTATGATGGTACAACCCTTGGTTCTGTATATGTTTTTTTTGGGGTCTCCAGGGAGAGTGGCTCTTCGTGGGGATCGGTACCTCAAAAGGAGGAAGGGCCAGGATAACCCACGCAGGAGTTAGATTAAAAAGTGAAAACCTAATAAAAGAATTAGGGGGATGGGTAGTAATAACATAATAAGATAATCTTGGATACCTCGTCTATCCATTAGGGCTTTCATAGACTAATGGTAGACTGAGAAGGCTGTGGTTGGCAGGGTCATTACCTCGTCCTCATGAGAGGTTAATGGCTCTGCATGAGTCACTCTATGGGGCCGGTGCCTCAAGTAGGAGAAAAGGCCAGGATAACCATAGATGGGGGTCGACACCTCATGTAGGAGGAAGGGCTAGGATAACCCATGTAGGACTATGCAATGAAACTCTCCACTAGTTTCCCTTATGATTTGTGTTCTTGCTTGCCTCTAGAAGTGAATTATGAATGTTTCCTTTGATTTATTTATGATGTGTTTAATGGTCTTGTGTTATTGTGACTGATTCTTGGTTGCTGTTCATTTATGATCTATATTCTCTCATGTTATTTCCATTGGAATTATTGTTACTATGTTTCTGTTATTGGAGTCTAGTCTTGTAGGCATCCTTGGTCGTGGTCATTTCCTTGTCACCTCTGAGCATGGGGGGTGGGTTTTTCCTAAAACCCACGTGGTTGGGTGGAACATGCTTCACACCCGTTGGGTTCCCCATCAGCATTTGTTCTACACAGTATCTTCCAGATGGAGCTGTACCTGATGTTCATAATGTATTTCTGATATTTCTTGTATGATGTATCTACCCCACATGTATGGGAGATTTTGATGTAACTCATGTATATGATCATGTAATGTATTAATAGATGATGTAATGTAAATGCACCCTTGTAATCATTCATGATTTATGAGATTTATGATGGTTCGATATCATGTGATGTATTTATATTTATGCTTATGATTGTATGGATGTTATCTCTTGCAAATGGTTATTTTAATGTCTATGATGGATGTAAAGTTAGTTAAGTTATTTAGCTTTATGTGAATCTTTCGTTATGGGTTGGTTTTATGCAATGTGACCTTGCGTGCCCCAAAGGACTTAGATGTTTAAGATGTTATTGTGTAATGTAATATTGTATAGTGGTACATAATATGTTTATTTTATATATATATATTTTTTAAATGTGTGCTTAAGTTGTTGTCCTTTGGGGTTTGCACGACGAGCATTACAACTTGGTATTAGAGCAACCTTTGCGTTAACTCTTGATCTTACATAACCCTAATTGTTGTGCAGAATCATGCCTCGAGGTAGAGGACATGGCCGAGGAAGAGGCCATGGTGGTGGTCGTGGAGCCAACTGCCAAAGTCTATCACCACAGAGTTCCCATGATTCAGAGCAGGAGGAACGACAGAGTCCTCAAAACAATCCATCAAGTGGTGGTCAGAACCTGGAATAGCCTAGTTTTGATGGATAGTTGCAACACCTTATGGGGGAGATTCTTGATCAGTTGGGACCCAGGTCGGAGGAGCAGCGGGTTGAGAGAGAAAGGGAAAGGTCACCAAGATGGAGGGAAATAATGGCAGATCAGGATGTTGTGCTAGTTGGTCATATGAGAGACTTGATGAGAGCACACTCGCCTACATTCAATGGTTTTGGAGGAGGTCTTGAAGCGGAAACATGGTTAATCAATTTGGATCAATGCTTTGTGATGCACCCCTATGGTACCAATACCAAAGCTTGGTGCACAGTCATGCATCTGCGAGGCTTTGCATCCACTTGGTGGCAGCTGGAAGAGAAAAAGTTATATCTGGATATCAGTATGGTCACATGGGAGCTATTTCTAGACAGGTTTAGGGCTTGCTTCCTTTTAGATCATTGGAGGCAACATAGGGTAGAAGAGTTTCATGACCTTAAGAAAATGTCAATGTACGTTGAACAATTTGAGCGGCGATTCTATGAATTGAAGCAGTATGCAGAGATCAACCATGATGAAGGGATGTTAGTGTAACATTTTGTTCAGGGCTTAAACAACCAAATTAGTGGTGGCATGTGAGTCTTTGAACTGAAGATGATGGAAATTGTGGTTGAAAAGGCTCGATTGGTAGAAGAAAATTTGGCTATGGCCTTGGGTGGTCACATTGGAGTGCAGATTGGCAGTGCGCCAACACCTGGATTTGGCTCTCACGGAGGTCAGACACAGGCTGCAGGATCTTCTAGGAACCAGTATGCACCCTCTAAAGGGGGTGAGTAGCAGCAACAGACACAATAAAAGTTAAAAACTCTCCATCTTAGCAGGGTGGCAATTCTCAGTTTCGAAGGGATTGGAATCAGAACTGAGCTCGTCAGGAGCGTTTTGAGCAGCCCACACTAGCTTTTAGTTAGCGCCGAGTCGAGGAAGCTTTCAACAGTCAAATGCTCCATCCGGGGGCAGAGGATTTGGTTGAGGTAATGGTTGCTACTCATGTGGGAAGCAAGGGCATATCGCTAGATTATGTCCACAAAAGAGCAACTCAGGATTTAATTAGAGACTAGCTAGGCCAGAGCTGATAGTGGGTGATGTAGGGAGAGCTCATCAAGTCTTCGTGACAATGGATAATCAGTAGGAAGACCACTAGAGCACCGTCGTTGAAACAACAGGTGTGTTGCATAACACTAGTATTTCTATATCTTTGATTCCGGTGCATCTGATTCTTTTATATCTCCTTCAGTAGTTGAGCGATGTAGACTGGTGGCAACTAGTAAAGGCATAAAATGGCAGGTTGAATTGGCCTCAGGGTCAAAGGTTGTTGTAGAGAAGCTTGTGCAGGGTTGTAGTCTAGATATAGGGGCATTGAAAACTAAAGTGGACCTCTGAATCCTACCACTTGGCTCATATGATGTTGTCTTGGGAATGGATTGGTTGAGTGCACACCGTGCCATGATAGACTGTCACCGTAAAGTAGTGCGGTGCTTCGATGATTTTGGAAAGGAGGTGGAGATCATGGGTATCCAAAGGTCCATTTCATTGCGAATGATCTCTGCCATGCAACTAAAAAGGTATTTCCGACAGGGTTGTCAACTTTTTGCAGTGTCAGTGGGTGATCTTGAGTCAGAGGATAGTTGAGGGGTGTCATTGGATGATTACCCTCTCCTTAAGGAGTTTTCAGATGTTTTTTCCAAGTGAGATACCTGGTATGCCGCCAAAATGAGATATAGATTTCAGGATTGATCTGGTACCTGGAGTTGAGCTGATATCTCGAGCTCTGTATCGGATGACAATGCAGGAACTTCAAGAACTCTGTCTACAATTGGAGGAGCTGTTGGCTAAGGGGTTTATCCACCCAAGTGTTTCCCCTTGGGGAGCACCTACAGTTTTCGTCAAGAAGAAGGATGGTTCTCTCCGCTTGTGTATTGACTATAGGCAGTTGAACAAAGTAACAGTGAAGAATCAATATCCCCTACCTAGAATTGATAATCTTTTTGATCAGATAAAAGGGGCGAAGGTATTTTCTAGGATTGATCTCAAATCAAGATATCATCAGTTGCAGATTACGGAAGCAGATATTCATAAAACAACATTTCACACTTGATATAGACATTACAAGCTCACTATGATGTTGTTCGGGTTAACAAATGCACCTTTAGTCTTCATGAGCCTAATGAATGGGGTGTTTTGAATGTACTTGGATAGATTCATCCTAGTGTTTCTCAACAATATTTTGATTTATTCCAAGTCTATGGAAGAACATGAGGAACATCTAAGGCTAGTACTGCAGTGCTTAAGGGACAATCAGTTGTATGCCAACTTGGAAAAGTGTGAATTCTATAAGACTAAAGTTCAATATTTGGGCCATGTGATTTCTGGTGAGGGAATTTCAGTTGATCCTGCAAAGATTCAAGCCATTGTGGATTGACCCGTACCCACAAATGTCTCAGAAATTCATAATTTCATGGGACTAGCAAGCTATTATTGACAGTTCTTCCAAGGCTTTTCAAGGATTTCCCATCCTATCACCTCTCTCCAGAGGAAGGGAAAGAAATTTCTTTGGTCAAATCAATGTTAGTTAGCATTCCAAACTCTTAAGGAAAAGCTGACTAGTGCACCAACTTTGGTAGTACCGGATCCTACGAGAGATTTTTTGTATGTATGGATGCTTCTTTGGAAGGCTTAGGGGTCGTTTTGATGCAAGAAGGATGAGTAATTGCATATGAATCACAGAAACTTAAGGATCATGAACTAAATTACCCCACACATGACCTTGATTCAGCCGCAGTTGTACATGCTTTGGTAAGATGGAGGCATTTCCTTTTAGGGCATCGGTTCGAGTTGCATACGGATCCTCGTAGTCTGCAATACATCTTCACACAGTCGAACCTGAATGCAAGACAGAGGAGGTGGATGGAATTCTTGTGTGAATATGATTTTGAAGTAAAGTATATCTAGGGAAAAGAGAATGTGGTGGCAGATGCATTGAGTCGACGCAGGCATGAGATTTCTGTTGTGGCTCTTGAGGTTGATTTGAGGAGTCAGATCCTCGTAGCTCTTCCTTCGGACAATTGGTATGAAGAGGTGAAATCTGAGATTGAGTTGGGTAGAGCTCTAGAAGGAAAATTTGCTGGGTACTCGTTGGATTCTGATGGTATTTTGCGCTATGCAAGTAGAATGTATGTACCTCCTGTAGAGGATCTTCGCACCCTAATCTTGACTGAAGGCCATCGGGCACCTTATGCGGCACACTCCGGGGTTAAGAAAATGTATGCGAATCTTCAATCGCTATACTTTTGGGTAGGAATGAAGTGTGATATCACCGATTTTGTGGCTAGATGTCTAGAATTTCAAAGGGTTAAGGTTGAACATCATCATCTGACAGGTTTGTTGTAGCCTCATCTTGTTCCAGAATGGAAGTGGGACATTATCTCTATGGATTTCATTGTCGGCTTGCCTATGTCTTCCAGGCGGCACAACGCTATCATGGTCACCGTTGATAGATTGACCAAGGTATCCCATTTCTCTCTTGTCTGATCTTCCTATACTGCTTCTTCAGTAGCCAAGGTGTTCATGGAAGACATTGTTAGATTGCATGGGATACCACGAAGAATCATTTCTGACAAATATCTGGTATTCACATCTGCGCTATGGACATCTTTGCAGGGTCCTTAGGGACTCAATTGAACTTCAGTTCTGCCTATCATCCTAAGACAGATGGTCAGACTGAGAGATTCAATCAAGTGCTCAAGGATATGCTCTGCATGTATGTCATGGACCAACAATCACGTTGGGATGATTATCTGTACTTAGTTGAGTTTGCCTACAACAATGGTTACCATAGTTCAATTGGCATGGTTCCTTTTCAGATGTTATACGGTCATCCTTGTTGTACCCCTTTGAGCTGGGATCGATTAGAGGATAGGGTTCTTCTTGGACCCAAAATGCTTCGAGATATGGAGCAGTAGGTAGCTCGCATCCGAGAGCATCTTGTAGAAGCTCAAGATAGGAAAAAAAAGTATGTTGATGCTCACAGAGTTGATTAGTAGTTTGTTGTTGGAGATCGAGTGTTTCTTCGAGTACATCCACGGAAGAGCCCTATTCATTATGGAAAGTGTTCTAAGCTTGTGCCTTGGTTCGTAGGTCCGTTTGAGGTGTTAGAAATAATTGGTCCTATTGCCTACTGCCAAACCTTACCACCTAGTCTATCGCGGATTCACGATGTTTTTCATGTTTCAGTCCTTAGACCATATTATCTTGATGTTACTCACGTACTTGATTGGAATTCTTTATAGGTCGAGGACGGGTAGCTAGCTCTCAAGCTTGTGGCCGTGCTACAACACAGGAGACTTTCCCTCAGAGGAAGGGATATTGAGCAGGTGCAGGTCCAGTGGGACCCCAATGATGAGACTTCAGCAACATGGGAGGATTCCTCCCATATCAGGGAATCTTATCCTTACCTATTTACTGGCTTCTAGGAGTAAGCCGAATTCATGGGGGGGAGGATGTAATACCCCTCATGTTTCTGGGTGGACTTGATATTTTTTGTGGTTTTGCTTGATACTTTGAGACTTTGATAGTTACTGTGTGTTGGTTGGTTTGGTTGATTGGATAGTTTAGACTGCTTGATGACTATGCTACCTTATATGATGACATGGATATTATGATATGACATTATGGTTACATTTGATTTGGTAATGTTTAATTGGATGCAGTAGTATATTGTGATGTAGTAGATTAGTAATTATTTTATGATGGTATGATGTGATCAGTATAGTTTACCAATGCTATTTTATACTTGTTGTAGTTGTTATTATAGCTTTCGTGAGGGGATAGTGTAGCACCACTCATTGTGAGTACTCTTCTACATTGTGATTCCTTCTCACGATGTGATGCATTTGATTATATGTATATATACATGTGGCACACAATCTTGTTTGTATGCAGGAATTGTAGGAACAAAGTCTCGATTCCACCTGCTTCGACAGGATAGGGTGAGCATCAAATTAATCCAACGGGCATGAAGTTGAAATAGAGATGACAAGGAAGTCACCCCGTCCCAAGTTTGTCAACCCATTATATGTATAGTGGTATTGTGCATCTTTGACCTTAGTCATTTTTGCATTTTATGATAGTTGTTTTGTGTGAATGTATTTATGTTATTTATTTTACGTTGGTGTTGTAGTATGATGTAGTTTAAATAATTAAATGATTAAAATAAATGTTATTAATAGTTATTGGAATAGTTTTTATTAAAATGTAAAAGTATTGAATTAAAATTCATGTAATTTATTAAAGATAAATAAATTGAAAGGTGTAAATTAAATTATTTAAATTGGTATTTAGATAATTTAATGAAAATAGCATGTTGAGGATAATTAATGGAATAATATAATTAAATAAGTTAAATTGTGTGAATTGCAAGAATAAATTAGTAAAATTGAAATTAAAACTAAAAAAAGTGTAGTTCGAATAGAAAAAAGAAAGAAAAGAATAAAAGGACCAATGAATGTTGAGATTTTTGGGCTGAAAAGCCGGTGAAGAAATATAAAACTTCTTTTAATTCTGATTTTTGAGTTTTCAAAAATAGAAGAGGATATCTTTTTATTTAATAGAAAAAATGAGAAGTATTCTTTTCACGGGAAATTGGACAAAAGCTTCCAAAAAAAAAAAAATATTGAGTTCTAGAAAAACTTGAATCCTCTCTTTTGTCTCTCTGAAAATTGTTTCTCTTTCATAACTTCCAGGAAAAACTTCTGAATAGAAGAGTAGATTAAAAGTTTGATCAAAGAAACCAGTGGAGGAGTTTTGTAGAAGGAAAGGGGAGCTTTGCAAAAAGGCTGGTTGGAATCAAGGAAAGCTTCATCACTCTTCTGCAAGCACAGGACTCCAGGTTCCTTTATCGATCATTTATTTCTTGTTAAATTCGAAATGACAAATATATTGTTTTGAAAAAGAAAATCATTTGGGAGTTTTAGAATAAATGGGTACTGGATAACAGATAAGGAAAAAAGAAACTTATTGTTTTGCATCTGACAATATTCCATATGTTTGAAATTCTTGGTTTATCAGAAAATGAAATCCACTCTGAGATAAACAGATGTGTATATATTTTTATTTATATATATATATATATACATATGTATGCTTTTGGATATATATATATACACATTATATATATATATAAATATATTTATCAAATTTTCTTGTAGAAAATGTTCTTGGTAAAATATATATATATATGTATATTTATTTTGATATTATATTTCTTTTTATGCGAAATTTTCTGTGGGCCACAATTTATAGCTACCGACAGGTTTTGTTTATTTCTTTTTAAAAAAAAAAACTTTATGTAATTAAATTGGGGAGAGGGACGGCGCTGGCCATACCCCCGCCCCATCTCCTTATGCTTTGGGGCTATGTGGTAGTCGTGGATGGCTGCCCACAACAGTCTTGATGACTATTGTATGTAGCAGTCATCAAGATTGTTGTGCGCAGCCTCCACGGAAACCCCTGCTTGTTGAGGCCAGGTTAAGGCCGAAGGGATTTATGTAATCATTGTTTTTTTTATCATTTATTTATTTTATATATATATAAAAATAAAAGATGTATATTATAAGATAGATTCTGTCCTATCATATATTTTTTAACAACAAAAATTAAAAATAAAATTATTTATATATATATATGTATAAATATATATTTATATATATATGAATATGTATATATATATATATATATATATATGTATATAAATGCATAGATTTATGGACTTATTTTATGGCTGTAAAATTATAAAATAGGTTGTAAGTTAATAATGGTATAAGAGTAAACTTTATAATGGAGTTATTATCAAAATGATTATTTTAAAATTATTTCATCAAAAAATGGGATTAAGTCATATTGTTTATTTGCGAAGGAAATGATACAAATTATGGTATTTAGAGTCTATTTCGTTATACCCATGTGCGGATACTGTTGAGTTAACTTGCATTGTAGAATCTTGTAAAATTGATTTGGTTACTTTTCTTTATTGTCATGTTATTGTTCTGGCTTTTTCGATGTGGGAACCCAGTTTGGTTTTAGGAACCCGCTTAGGGATGTTGTAGGCTTCCAGAGGCTTGAGATAATTGATAGTTGATGTTTCTCTCCTTATGTGCCCTTGATGTGGCAAGTGTTTGTTATCATTGTTTTGAAAGGGTTGTACGGGATTTTGTTGAGACTCTGATTATGTGCTTTTAGCGAGAGGGGTAATGCCTCACAAGTTTTTTGTTGAGTTTTAATGTTCGTTTTATGATGGTACAACCCTTTGTTTTGTATATGTTTGTTTTGGGGTCTCCAAGGGGAGTGGATCTTCGTGGGGGCCGACACATCAAAAGGAGGAAGGGCTAGGATAACCCACATAGGAGTTAGATTAAAAAGTGAAAACCTAATAAAAGAATTAGGGGGATGGGTAGTAATAACATAATAAGATAATCTTGGATATCTCGTCTATCCATTAGGGCTTTCGCAGACTAATGGTAGACTAAGAAGGTCATGGTTGGCAAGGTCATTATCTCATCCTCATGAGAGATTAACGGCTTTGCATGAGTCACCCTATGGGGCCGGTGCCTCAAGTAGGAGGAAGGGCCAAGATAACCATAGATGGGGGCCAACACCTCATGTAGGAGGAAGGGCCAAGATAACCCATGTAGGACTATGCGATGACACTCTCCAATAGTTTTCCTTATGCTTTGTGTTCTTGTTTTCCTTTGGAAGTGAAATATGAATGTTGTCTTTGATTTATTTATGATGTGTTTAATGGTCTTGTGTTATTGTGACTGATTATTGGTTGCTATTTATTTATGATCTATATTCTCTCATGTTATTGTCATTGGAATTACTTTTACTCTGTTACTGTTATTGGAGTCTAGTCTTGTAGGCATCCTTGGTCGTGGTCATTTCCTTGTCACCTATGAGCATGGGGGGTGGGTTTTTCCTAAAACCCACGTGGTCGGGTGGAACATGCTCTGCACCCATTGGGTTCCCCATTAGTGTTTTTTCTACACAGTATCTTCTAGATGGAGTTGTACTTGATGTTCATAATGTATTTCTGATTTTTCTTATATGATGTATCTACCCCACATGTATGGGAGATTTTGATGTAACTCATGTATATGATCATGTAATGTATTAACAGATGATGTAATGTCAATGTACCCTTGTAATCATTCATGATGGTTCGATATCATGTGATGTATTTATATTTATGCTTATGATTGTATGGATGTTATATCTTGCAAATGGTTATTTTAATGTCTATGATGGCTGTAAAGTTAGTTAAGTTATTTAGCTTTATCTAAATCTTTCATTATGGGTTGGTTTTATGCGATGTGACCTCGCATGCTCCAAAGGACTTAGATGTTTAAGATGTTATCATGTGATGTAATATTGTATAGTGGTACATAATATGTTTATTTTGTATTTTTTTACTTTTTTTAAATGTGTGCTTAAGTTGTTGTCCTTTGGGGTTTGTACGACAGGCTTTACAGAAAATATTAAACTATTCTCGAAACAAAGAGAAGCTCAATAAGGTAATGCACTTTTCAATATTTCATTATGTTGCACTTTTAAGCTTATGCGATTTTTTATTAGTTCTCTTTGCTTCAATATGTTACCCTTTGTACTTATTTTACTTTTTAACACATCTCATATGTTACCTTGGATGACAAATTTTGTAGGGGAAGCTATCCATGGATGGATCCTGTGTCTAGGGATATACGAGTTTGGATTATAAAAACTTTGGATGTACTCATATAGTGAAGAAACAAAATAGAAGAGCCCATCCATTTCAACACAAGAATTGGCTTGAGACTGGTATGTGGTTTGAACTAGGTCTAGGTATGAGGGGTCTAGGAGAGAGCCCTATAACACAGCTGGTATTATTTCTATTTGAACTCAATTGTAATGTTTGGAAATCATTAGTTGTGGATTTAATTTCTATTTGAACTCAATTGTAATCAGGTGGGCTTCATACGTTGCGAGAACAATACTTGTTTTGATTCATGAGCTTGGTGTGCAGTTCAATGATGGCATCAACATACTTGTATGTTGTCTTTACACTAACTTTTTCCTATAAAATGTTAAGAACATATTTTACTTTATTCCACTATGAGAGAGGACATTGAAGAAGAGTATCATAGCAAAACACTCAATCATTAGGGAACTTCAGTCCCAAACAGAATCAGGAGAAGATCAAATACACAAAACTTCAACAATTCACTTTCATTCACCACAAATCCATCAATTCCTCTTGAAACCATAAGGCTATCAAACATCACAAACACCAAATTAATATTTCAAACCCTTTATCATATTCCAATTCAACTTATCCACCATCAAAATGTCTGTAACAATCAATAACCAGATTTAAATCACTGAAATCGGTCCATACACTCTACAAGTACCAATCCACTCATCTTAGCAACTTAATTTACAAGGCTAATTAACAACAATCCAATCATCACTTACTCAAACAGCTTGAACAACATGTTCTTGACACAAATACTTACTCACCAATCATTGACCCATCAGACTTGGCCTTGGTTTGCAATCTATATGCCTTTTTCCACATAGGATTCACCTTGCTCAATACATCAAGTCCTTCAACCTACCTTCAAGCTTCTATCAAACAATTAGGTATCATTTGTAACATCAATAAAGCATCATTAGATCATAATTCAAACACTTTTATCATAATATTAGGTTCTACATTCAAATTACCATTTTGCACAAAGAAACTAGCATGCCCCAATCAACAATTCCAAACAGTTAATTTTTTAAACTCCTTCCAAGAATTTAGGAACCTTTACTAATTACATTTAGATAGGTTCCCATCATAAAACATCCATTCTTTCACTATTTGATAGATTCACATCTTATGTGAAATCTATACACCAATCTACTAATAGGGCAACAAACCCATGTATCGGGTGACATAATTCCAAATTCAAAGCATGTCCACAAACTTTACACACATTTAGAGACCCATTCACACTATCTTTAACATGCCACAATCCCAAACTTCAATGTTAGGAACAATCATCAATAAAACTGACTGCACGTTGCCAAAAGAGCCCTTATTAGGCCATATATACAAAGAAAGTTGTCTTGAAACGCCTCCAATACACAAAAGAACTTGAAAGAGTCTTACATCATGCCTCAAAACTGAAGATTCAATTACTTTTAGGGGAAAAAAGGATTCATATAACCATGTTAGGGAGGGAAGATGTTTGAATGAATAATTTTTTTTTTAAACTGTAGGGTTTTGTCACAATTTTGATGAACATAGCCCAACGAACCACAAAAATTTGCGACGAGGTTGTTGTACACGTGACATATTTTTCATCGTAATGGCAACAAAGTTATGTTAATTTTGCAATGAACACCACCGACATTTTTTTTGGCACTAACCAACGATGTTGGGTCGTGGTTTCAACGTATAAATGGACAAAGTTACATTGATTTTGTGACGAACATCGCCAACATTTTCCGTGGCATTGACCGATGATGCTGGGTCGTGGTTTTTACATATAGATGGACTAAGCTACATTGATTTTGTGATGGACATCGCCAACATTTTTTGTGGCACTAACCGACGATGCTGGGTCATGGTTTCGACGTATAAAAATTGGTCGTTAAAGTGACAAGAATCTAGCGACAAAATTTAAATCAGTGTCGCGTCGGTAAGTAAACAATATTTTTTCGATATGTCACCAAAAATTTGTCAAAATTTGTAGTCAAATACTATAGTGTATAAATCATGATATCAGAAAGAGAATTTTCCCTTATATAGTCCAGTGGTCACATATATATTGCCTCTTTTGATAGAAAGAGCAAAGACAAAAAATAAAATAGAAACAAACTGCTACAACAAAAAACAAGCTTTATTCATTAAATTTTTCAATGCCAAAATGGCTACAACTGTTGTTTAAATAGATGTAAAGAAACTGTCAACAATTATAGTGAAGGAAACTACTAAATGTAACAACAAATCAAAATGGAAATAGACTAAAATAACACTTAAGAAGGTTTGGTAGATTCTAAAATCAATTATAGGAACTACGGGAGTATTGTGGAAAGTGTGGGAGAAACTAGAAGTTTCTTTCCAACACTCCCCCTTAATTTTGACCATCAACAACTCCCAAATTTTGTCTTAAATATTCAAATCTATCCTTTGGTAATGCTTTGGTAAAAATGTCTGCCAGTTGATCTTTAGATCTACAAAATTCAAGACAGATTTCTCCATTGTTGACCAGTTCTCTGATGAAGTGGCATCTTGTATCAATATGTTTGGTCCTTTTGTGAAATACATGATTTTTGGATAATGTAATGGCTGACTTGTTATCACAAAGGATTGGTGTTGGTTCATCTTGATTATGCAACAAATTTGACAAAATTTGACATATCCAAATTGCTTGACATGCTGCAGCAGTTGTGGCTACATATTCTACTTTGGCTAAAGAAATTGTCACTATAGGTTGCTTCTTTGATGCCCATGATATAGCTTTAGATCCAATATGAAATAAATTCCTTAATGTACTTTTCCTGTAATCTATGCAACCTTCAAAATCACTATCAGTATAACCAACCAAATCAAAACTATTAGTTTTGGAATATAGAATTCCATATCTTGCTATTCCTGCAACATATCTGAGTATTCTCTTCCCAACTTTCCAGTGAGAATTACGAGGTGAATCCATGAACCTTGAAATCAAACTTACACCATACATGATATCAGGCCTTGTAGTGGTAAGATACATTAAACTACCAACAAGTTTTTTAAATTTGGTTGGATCAACATTTGACCCCTTATCCTCTTTGCTCAATTTTGTTCCTATGACAACTGGAGTTGATGTAGGATTACAATTCAACATTTTAAACCTTCTTAATACATCCTTGGAATATTTGGACTGAAAAATAAAAATTCCCTTATCTGTTTGAACAAATTCAATACCCAAAAAGTATCTCATCAAGCCCAAATCTATCATTTCAAACTCTTTCATCATATCTGACTTAAACATGTCCACAGAAAAATTTCCACAAAAAATCAAATCAACATACAAATATACAATCAAAATTTGTCCTTCATCATTAGTCTTTATATATAATGTAGGTTCACTGTTGCTTCTACTAAATCCATTACTTATCAAATATGAATCAATTCTACTATACCAAGCCTTGGGTCCTGTTTCAATCCATAAAATGACTTTTTTAATTTATAAACCTTGTTTTCATGACCATGAACTTTAGAACCAGTGGATTGTAAAGCATAAACCTCTTCATCAAGAACACCATTTAAAAAGGCTGACTTCACATCTCTTTGAAAAACATTCCAATTATTATGTGTAGCTACTATTAGAACAGTTCTAATTGTGTCCAACCTTGCAACTGGAGAAATTTTTCATTATAGTCAATCCCATACTGCTGTGAAAACCCTTTTGCAACTAATCTTGCTTTATGTTTTACAATTCAACCTTCAACATTAAATTTAGTTTTATAAACCCATTTAAATCCTATGCAATCTTTACCTTTAGGTAAATTAGCTAACTCACATGTTTTATTTCTTTCAATAGAGTCTGTTTCTTCATCCATTGCTTTAATCCAATTATCATCTTTTATTGCTACTTCAAATTATATAGGATCACAAGCAAATAAAGCAAAATTTAAATTCACATTTTCTTCTCCTTGATTGTATATTTCTTTTAAGATTTCTTTTTCTTTCCTTTATACCTTTTCCTTAATGAAGCAACTGTTGGATCTGATTCATCACTTAAATTTGAATTTGGATTAGAAATATTTGAATGAGATGATGATATACCTTGCACAATATTTCTTGGTGGAGTACTTGATGGTGTTTGATCGCCTTTTTTTTCTGGTTCCTCTTCACTATCATGTATAGGTGCTCCACCTATGACTATTTTGTCAACATTAGAATCCCATGATTCTTCTTCCTTAAATGCAACATCTCTACTAATAATCAATTTCTTTAAAATTGGATTATATAATTGGAAAGATTTTGATTGCTCATCATAACCAATAAAAATGCATTTTTCACTCTTATCATCTAATTTCCTTCTCAATTCAGACGACACTAGAGAATAAGCAACACATCCAAAAATTATAAAATGAGACATAGTATGCTTCTTACCATTCCATGCTTCTTGGGGGATTTTTTCCCTCACACTCTTTTTAGGAATCCTATTCAAAATGTACACTACACATGCCACTGCTTTTGCCCACAAATCATTGGATAAATTTTTTTACTTCATCATGCTCCTAGCCATATCCATTATAGTTTTTGTTAGAACTCTAAAATTCTAAAAAAATTACAGGTTGTTTCATACCCCTGAGTGTCCAAACGAGTCTTCATCATAAGCACAAAGTCCTCTCTTCACAACATTTTTCTCATATTTTTCAATGTGGTTCCTAAAAAATCCATCGACTCGTGAATATATCACAGTATAATTCCTATTGGCAAGAGATGGTGAGGGTCTCCCCAATCCATAATGCATGTTCTACTGATATACATTTGTTGCAGTCTATCGGCAAGACTTCAGAGATGTCACACCGATTGGAATTCATCTACAGGCACCTATCGGCAGGACACAACGCATTGTCTCGGCAACAGAAGGTATATCGGCCAGATAAAGTCATCAGAGTAAGGTCTCACCGAATACATTATGTCTTACCGATCGGCTCACGAGTAAACACTTCAGCCAAACCATATGTCTTCGGTATGTGGTCTTGCCGAACGCATTATGTCTCACCAACTAGCACACAGAACGATGTATCGGCCAAACTAAAGGTTATCGGAACAAAGTCTCAGCGAATGCACCCGGTCTCGCTGACAAAGCATAAAAGGATTCAATCAAATGACTATTGGGGTAGAGTTATATAGTCCCGCCGACTCATATGTCACGTCGAATGTTTTTTCATCGGCGAGAAAGAAAATATGTCTCAGCGACCAGAGAACATACCAACGAACATATCTCGGTGAGACACTAAGTAACCTATGAGACATCTTCCTGACTCTGAATTGTCACAGCGACACACAAGATAAAAGGACGACTATTGGCGAGACTCCAAATGTCGATGAGACGGCATGACATTATAGCGATGCACAAGATGACTGTCGGTGAGACATTGATGGTCGGTATGACTACAGGATATCTCGGTGAGTGTTTGGTGAATGTTAATAGAAGCTCGAATACAACTGATCGACGACATTTGAATGCGAAATGATGTGTCTTTTCAAATACTGATGTATAAATATTCATTTTTTACTGTAAGAAGAGATACATTAGATAGTATAGAAGATAGATTAGGGAAGATACAATAGACAAAAAATGTCACACTATGATACTATGTTGCATGTTTTAAAAATATGGAGATATTACTAAAAATAAGTTGATGTGGCAGTGTATTTCTGGTGTCAATTGTCTGTTGTGCTTATTGAAAGTATTACTAAAGTTGTCTCCAAGATTGATGCTTTCTGGTTATTTAAATTGATGTAACAAGTTTATATTCAGTTTATCAGTGCACATTTGTTGTATCTGTGTGGTTGATTGATCGGTTCTTTCAAGGAAAGATTAAATCCTTTTAATTGATCACAGTAATTAGGGAAATTCATTTGGATCATTAAGAAGAACTTGGTAGTCACAGTCTTGCATGTTTATACAAGTTATAAACAAAAACATATGCCAAAAAATTTGAGTGTTTTCCAAAAATAAGTTACCCATTTAGATTTCATTTGACTCCGCATACCCAATAAGGCACTAGTCTCTGCACTTTTTATCATTTAGTTTCATTCATTTCTTACATTTGTTAACTGAACATATTAGGATTTAGCTTTGAATATTGCTATACAATTTATACCAAATTTAGTTTTATTTGTCCACTCCCATCTACCATTGTGGGAAAAACATTTCAAGAGAGATAAGCACATTAAGTATGCTTCATTCATATAGGTACACCCACCTAGGTCTAGCAGCACCTGAAGAGTAGAAGGTCTAAATCTTTTGACCTTGTATGTTACCCTGAAATGTACCAAGAGATTGGCAACCTCTTGAGGCATTGCGCCTACGTTTTTGAGAGCTAACAAATTGGCGACTTTGCTGGGGATTATTTCAGAATATCCGGTTGAAGACCATCATATAGAGTCATTGAAGGAAAATTTGTAATTTGAGAAGTTTTAGAAAGAGTGATTCTGCTGGGGAAAATCAAAAATAATTTTAAAAAGAAACATTTTCCTACTTTTGGAAAAGTAGGTGGCGACTTTGGTAAAAACTTGATGAAGAATGGATAGAAAATTTGTGTATGGAAGAAAATAATATTTTGAAAGGCAGCAGTTGATAAGAGGAATTGAAGAATTGAAAAAGAAAAAGTTGCAATTGGACCTGCAACTGTTAGAATTATGCAATAAGAATGAACACACAAATGCAAGTAGGCATTGGACCCCTCAAACGCTTGATAATACAATTGGAAATTTTTACAATGGAGGTGATGCATATCATGCACAGTAGAACACTTATTCACCACAACCGTCGAAGCAAGTAAATGCTTATCCAGTCCCTCCTGGACAAAGATTGGTGAGTTATCAAGATTTTCAATGTGATCAATGTCAAGTGCAACACAATTCTAGTCCACTTGGAAATGTTAGTCAAAATCTGCAACAAGGTACGTATCAGAACCAACAATCTAAAGATGATGAATATTTCAAAAATCTTTTGGATGCCTTTCTTGGAATAAGGAGATATAGAGGAGAATCTGGGTACTCTTTGCTCTGCAGAATGATAGATATTTGTAGGAAAATACCTATTAATTTCCCACCTAGTAGGTCTAAGATCATTCAGTAGTTCATGAAGGTGTATGAGCCAAACCCAATTTATTGGCCTGAATCATGGATACCAGTTTCTCTTGGTCAACTTGTTCAATGGGCTGATATTGTAGATAGGAAAAAGTATGAAGACAATGGTGAAATCATTGGTGGAGATAGAGACATTGATCAAACGATGCAACCAATAGAAGATGAGACAGGTGCAAGTCAGAATGACTCATATGATAGCCTGCATGATGAAGATGAAGATACAAGAGATCTCTCTTGCATAACAGATTGTGACAGGGAAAGCAGTGTATATTATGAGGGATCCAATGAATATTCAGATTGTGAAGAGGAACCTATGGATTCTGATCTACAATCAGGTGATTCTTGCAGTTCTTGTGATAATCAAGAAGAAGAAGCAATGGAAAATGTGGATCCATTTGATAGTGAACAAGTAACACTTCTAGCCGCGGTTGAGTGCCATGAAGACACATTTGATGAAGAAGAGGTATCTTCAAATCCGCTTTATGGTGAGGAAGAGATATTTTCAGACAAACAAAGTGATATGTCGAATTATGGAAAAAATAACTATGCTGGTAATGTTTCTAATTTCTCATTCTCTGACGATCTTGAACCTCTTTTTAACGATGACAAAAGTGAAGGACACAACTGTAGTGATATGGAAGAAGAAACATGTGCACTCGGTAGTGAGCAAATTTCAGATTTGCTAACTCTTAAATACCAGAGATGTGTACACAAGGATGATTCTAAAGTTTTGTGTCCAGCTTACATTTGTTTTGACGGTGAAAGTTCTTTGTACAATGATTCATATGACTCTTAGTGCATTTCCTGAAATGATGGAGAAACCTTTGAAGTTGATCAAAAATCTGTGTCCATTCAAGATGAGGTATGTGATTTTGAAATTTCTAACTCATGTGGAGAAGACATTTATTTGCATACCAAGGATGATAGAAGTACAACATTGATTGGTTCATATATGTATAATATTGAAGATATGAGTCATAATCCAGTGTCGTTTCCAAATGGTGATATGGAGGAGGTGCAAAAGGTTTTAGATTTTTTTGTCTCAAACAGTGTTGATATGACATAATTTTTTCATTCTCAAGAGAAGCACCTTGATGGTGAATTTTTAGTACAGCTGGGAGAGTGTTTTATAATACATAACAATGAGAAAGATAAAGAGAAATATTGCATTAAACATGCATGTACTTTATATGTTGAAGATAATAGAGATTTTTCCCATGATGGAGAATTTGAATTGCAGAATGGTGAAGGGAATTTGGGCCAAGCTAAGCATGATGATTCTCTAAAAAAATTCAATAACAGTGACAGGGAAGATTGCATGAATATCTTCAAGAAGAATTTGATGAATTCGAAGCAAAGTCGGGTGTTTGACAGAGGAAAGTATGGGCCTTTCTTTTGGATGGCCTTGAGCCATCATTTATGGTTTGAATTTTAGACCATAACAACTCTGAACAGATGAATTTAAAACATAGAGGATTAAGGGTTTCCAGTGCATGGACAACTCTTGATAATCCTCTTAAAATTATTTTCCATGTACAGTAGTTTAGGGTTTTGTTCATCTCCATTTCACATTCATTTCCATTTCCATGTCCATTTCCATTTTTCTCACTGATTCATCATCTTGAGCCTAGTCTTCTCACCCATAAATCTGGATCCTTGCAATGATTTCACAACCATTCATCCCCAGACGGAGCCACTATTAGAATTGTAAAATTTTGAAAATTTTATAGGTTGTTTCATACCCCTGAGTTTCCAAACGAGTCTTCATCATAAGCACAAAGTCCTCTCTTCACAAAATTTTGCTCATATTTTGCCATGTGGTTCCTAAAAAATCCATCGAGTCATGAATATCTCACAGTATAATTCCTATTGGCAAGAGATGGTGAGGGTCTCCCTGATCCATAGTGCATGTTCTACTAATATACATTTGTTGCAGTCTATTGGCAAGACTTCAGAGATGTCACACCGATTGGAATTCATCTACAGGCACTTATCAGTAGGACACAATGCATTGTCTCGGTGACAGAAGGTATATCGGCCAGATAAAGTCATCGGAGTAAGGTCTCACCAAATACACTATGTCTTACTAATCGACTCACGAGTAAACACTTCGGCCAAACCATATGTATTCGGTATGTGGTCTTGCCAAATGCATTATGTCTCACCAACTAGCACACAACGATGTATCGGCCAGACTAAAGGCTATCAGAACAAAGTCTCAGCGAATGCACCTGGTCTCGCCGACAAAGCATAAAAGGATTCGATCAAATGACTATCGGGGTAGAGTTATATAGTCCTACCGACTCATATGTCACGCTGAATGTTTTTTCATCGGCGAGAAAGAAAATATGTCTCAGCGACTAGAGAACATACCAACGAACATATCTCGATGAGACACTAAGTAACCTATGAGACATTTCCCCGACTATGAATTGTCACAGCGACACACAAGATGAAAGGACGACTATCAATGAGACTCCAAGCGTCGATGAGATGGCATGAAATTATAGCAATGCACAGGATGACTGTCGGTGAGACATTGATGGTCAGTATGACTGCAGGATATCTAGGTGAGTGTTTGGCGAATGTTAATAGAAGCTCGAATACAACTGATTGTCAATGTTTGAATGCGAAACGATGTGTCTTTTCAAATATTGATGTATAAATATTCCTTTTCGACTGTAAGAAGGGATAGAGTAGATGGGATAGAAGATAGAGTAGGGAAGATACAGTAGACAAAAAATGTCATACTATGAGACTATGTTGCATGTTTTAAAAATATGGAGATATTAATGAAAATCAGTTGATGTGGCAGCGTATTTCTGGTGTCAATTTTTTGTTGTGCTTATTGAAAGTATTACTAAAGTTGTCTCCAAGATTGATGCTTTCTGGTTATTTAAATTGATGTAACAAGTTTATATTCAGTTTATTAGTGCACATTTGCTGTATATGTGTGGTTGATTGATCGGTTCTTTCAAGGAAAGATTAAATCCTTTTAATTGATCATAGTAATCAGGGAAATTCATCTGGATCATTAAGAAGACCCTGGTAGTCATAGTCTTGCATGTTTATACAAGTTATAAACAAAAACATATGCCAAAAAATTTGAGTGTTTTCCAAAAATAAGTTACCCATTTAGATTTCATTTGACTCCGCATACCCAATAAGGCACTAGTCTCTGCACTTTTTATCATTTAGTTTCATTCATTTCTTACATCTGTTAACTGAACATATTAGGATTGAGCTTTGAATATTGCTATACAATTTATACCAAATTTAGTTTTATTTGTCCACTCCCATCTACCATTGTGGGAAAAAAATTTCAAGAGAGATAAGCACATTAAGTATACTTCATTCATATAGGTACACCCGCCTAGGTCTAGTAGCACCTGAAGAGTAGAAGGTCTAAATCTTTTGACCTTGTCTGTTACCCTAAAACGTACCAAGAGATTGGCAACCTCTTGAGGCATTTCACCTGTGTTTTTGAGAGCTAACAGTTTTGTTCTTCCTTTCTGCTACTCCATTCTACTATGGTGTATATCTTGTTGTAAACTGTTTCTTAATTCCATGACATCTGCAAAAATCCAAAAATTCATTAGAACTGAACTCACCACCCCTATCAGATTTGAGTACCTTAATGTAGAATCCACTTTGTTTTTCTATCAAAGCTTTAAACTCCTTGAATTTATCAAATGCTTTAGACTTCTGCTTAAGAAAGTATATCCATGTCTTCCTGCTAAAATCGTCAATAAATGTTAGGAAATATAAATTTCCACCTAAATATGGAGTCTCCATTGGCCCACATATATCGATGTGAACTAATTGTAATGGTGTCTTTGCGTTATATGAAATTTTTACTAGAAAACTCTCAAAATGCTATTTTGCTAAAATACAACTTTCATATGTACTAGTTGGATGATCTATAACTAGTAAACCTCGAGCTCACCATATTTTTATTTTGCAATAAACTCAAACCTCCAAAATGAAGGTGACCATACCTTAAATTCCAAAGCCATGTCTGGTCCAAGTGCACTATTTTGAAATCAATTTCCTCCTTTCCTTGAATACAATGAATTTAGATGGGGAACATTCTGTTTTGCATCATTTTGACCCTTTCAATTAATCTATGATTAGGATTTCTGTCCAGAATTATACATTCATCATTTTTAAAGTGAACTCTATACCCTTTTGATGCAGGAGCATCCCAGGTAGATTGATGATCTACATCACCCAAAAAAAAAATTAATATCGAGTTCATATTTTTTGGTTTGTGTCTGATGCCAAAGTTCAAACATTTCAATCTCAGGGCATAATCAAATGACATTATTTTCAATTGCATTTGAAAAAATTTCAACATCTATCAAGAATTTCAATTTTCTATTAATATTTGAAGGATTGTGTAATCATAAGCTTGAATTGATTTCAAGATGGGCATGAAGGGTTTATGCAGTTAAAGAAAACAAGTTAAAATGAAACTTACAAACCAAGAGACAAAGGAATTATGGGAGCTGAGAGGTTGTAGTTAAAGAAGAGTGAAGAAAATAAGAAAAAGAAATATATCAAAACAATTTTTTTCATGGCAGAGATCCGCACCATTCGTGGAGAAGATGTATATGCAAAAAATTTTAAAAATAAAAGATATGGAAATGTAGATTTAGGGGAAGATAAGAAGTTGAAAAGGCTGCACATTATGAATTTTTATAAGGAAGATGAAAACCATCGTGAAGGGAAGATATAGTGGCATATATAGAAACAAGATTAGCAGATTATAATGGGAAGGTAGGATGCAAGAAAGTGAGGGGCGTGTGGAGGAGTTTGGGAGCACAACCTTGAGGAAAAGATTTCCAAGAAAAGGCAATAAAATCTGTTGGAAAAGCCGTGCATAAGAGAGGGGAAAGAAATTTGTTTTGTTAGAAAATACAGATCAAAAGGGACTGTGTAGAGTAGGAGTAAGGCAGTGGCCAAGAGTAGATATCTGCTTGGATGTGTAACATTTGAATAAATTCTTGATAGTGTTTAAATTGGAGTGATAGTAAAATTTAATTTCCTAAAATTTGAATTGGCAACTATTTAATTGCTAAATTGATTGGAGATTTCAATGACAAATGAATTTGTTAGAGTGAATTGTTTGCAATAGTTTTGGGTTTTGTGCTTTCTATGAGATTTGGTTTTATGTTTTTTGAATGGTTGTGAGGTAGATGGGAGTACCCTCTACATTGATTGGTATCAAATCCAGTAATCATGAGCATGGAGAGTATCCACCAGGACTGTGGGTGAAGAGTTTGTGAAGAGTGAAGAAGCCTTGAGAGGTCATTGGTTCCATGGGAATCATGTTGAATGTCCTCCAATAGAGATGAGGATGGGTAGAAGGTGTGAAAATCTCTTCCACTAAGAGGAAGTGGGTAGAAGAGATTGTGAGGGTGCATCTTCCATAATCTTGTTGGGTAGAGGATAGTGGTGAGAGTTTGTAGCAGGGAAAAATCATGGAGGAGTAGAGAATGTGAGTTGTGGAAGATTGCAACAGGAAAAGATGGGTTGGGTCGTGAGGAGACCTGTGAGGATACTATTTTGGGAGTAGTATTGGGATGATGTGGAGGATGAATTGTGTGAAGGTGTTGGAAAAGATGGTTTGTGGAAAAGAAGAAAAGAGTGTTGGAAAGAGTGAGAGGAAAATGGTGAAGAGTAGTGAGAAGAAGAAGAAGGTTCTCTTGAAAGAGGATAGTGGAAAGAAGAATAGAACAAATGAGTGTTGCAGCCCCAGATGGAAAGAAGAAGAAGTAAGAGCAGCCCCTACCGATGAAGAAGTTGCAATAATGACGTGCTATGAGGAAGGCATGAAGAGAGAAGAAGAAAAGACAGAGGTGAACAACAAAGAGGTTGCAACTCAAGGTGAAGGTGAATTAGATTTTCTCACGCAATTGCTAGAAATTGAGGAAGAGTGGACATCAAAGCTTGATATTGTAGTGAAGAAAGAAGAGCAAAAAGTTGTAGCTGGTGAGGAGGTGGAATATATCATAGTGAAAATTGATGGTGCAGCTATGAGAGAAGATGAGGTCAAACAATTTTGTGATGTTATTGTGTTTTTAGATGAGATGATAAAAGGAAAGAGGGATAAGGAGTTAGAATGTGTAGTAGATGTTCCATATTTTCTTATGGAGAAAGTGGAAGATGTTGCAGGGTATTGGTGGAGGTGGACGGTTGGAGGTAGGTTTGAACCCATGGAAGAGGAGAGAAGTGTGGAAAACATTTGCTAGAGGAGGTCAGGTTGTGGTGGATATCAATCCACAAATAGAAAAAGGAGGAAATTGTAGTGTTTCTAGAGGGAGGTAGTGTGTGCTTTGGCACGATGTTGGAAAAGATGAAAGAAGGTTTGAGTTTCAGCACTTGGACAATGAAGGGGTTCACTGCAGGTTGATGTCAACCTAAAAGAGTGATTCCATCACTCAAATCCATCATTGTGAGCCCATGATCACAATATTTCTACCCAATGTGTCTGATGTAGGAGCATCCTAGGAAGATTGATGATCCACATCACCCAAAAAAATAATTCAATATTGAGTTCACATTTTTTGGTTTGTGTCTGATCCCAAAGGTTCAAACATTTCAATCTCGGGGCATTAATCAAATGACATTATTTTCAATTGCATTTGACAAAATTTCAACATCTATTAAGCATTTCAATTTTGTATTAATATTTGAAGGATTGTGTAATCATAAGCTTGAATTGATTTCAAGATGGGCACAAAGGGTTTATGTAGTTAAAGAAAACAAGTTAAAATGCAGTTTGCAAACCAAGAGACAAAGGTGTTATGGGAGCTGAGAGGTTGTAGTTAAAGAAGAGTGAAACAAATAAGAAAAAGAAATAAATCAAAACAAATGTTTTCATGGTAGAGATCCGCACCATTCCTAGAGAAGATGTATATGCAAAACTTTAAAAAAAAAATGGAAATGCATATTTAGGGGCGGATAAGAAGTTTAGAATGTTGCACATTATGAATTTTTATAAGGAAAATGAAAACCATCGTGAAGGTGGTGTAGGAGCACCTAACCACCTACTCAAAAATCCTTATGTTTAATGGTCCAATGCACTTTTGTATTAAAAGGAGTCATCAAATTGCATTTATAATCCTAAAAGGAAATTATATGAGATTGTGTGTAATGGAGTCATTAAGTTAGAGTCATAAAGTTTCAAATTTGTGAGTTGCATTATGCAACAAACTTGTAGTTCCAATGGTTATACACTTTTAAAAGGTGGTTGTTTAGTGGTTAGAGGTGATGGTTAGATTGAGAAGGTTGAGAAATGTTATAAAAAACTTGGTGAGACTTAAGTGATGGTTGTTGAAGCCAAGGGAAATAAAATAAGCATTGAAGATACTCTATTTTGATATAATTTCTCTATTTTTCTGAGTTTTTTGCCTGTGTACAGGCTGTATAAGTTCATTATGCATTGATTTCTTATGTGTAAATAGTAGATAGATGCTCTAATTGGTGTTTGGTGCCTTGGCAGGGTTTGTATTAATCTTTTAGGGCCTAAATCCATCAAATTTCCCTTATCGGGTTCTTGAACAGTTTTAAGGTTTTGTGGTAGTCTTGATGGCATAACCATCATCCCACCTACTGTCTTCAATTGTAACTTGGTGGTATGATGTGATATAATGAAGGGAATGCTACTTTAGGAGTAGGAGGCGTGGAAGTTGATTTCTTGGCTTGAATAATGAAAGGAAGGGTTGGAAGTGTGTGTTTTCCCTTGGAAATTGGTGGATCTGACCTATGAAATGATAAACCCACATTGTTAATGGCCAAGTGAATGTTCCTTGAGAATGGGAGGACCTATTTAAAGGTCTCTAATTATTTGGTTTGGTCAGGAGTGGCTAGGAAGGTGAAGATACAATAAGGGTGTCCTAAAACCCTAGTTATTTAGGCTACAAGGAGGGTTTTAGCATTGGAGGTTTACTTGAGCATTTGAGGTCATGAGACCTGGGAAATATTTGGTTTGGGAACCTAAGACAATAATTTTTTGAGGTTAGAAGGTCCGGGGTGGAGATCTAAAGGTAGACCCTTTGGAAAAATGGCCTAATTTGAGGTGTTTGGTCTAAAGAAGTTGTGCTTGGTTTTTTAGTATGTTGTATACCACTGAAATAGGTATTTTAATCTATGATTGGTTTCCTAGGTGTTTTGGAAAATTCTGGTCAAAAGTTTGAAACACATGGTTCCCACTACTATAAGGAAAGTTGGTGTCAAATGGTGAGTTTTGGAGATTTCATTGAATCTGTCTTGGAGATTGTTTTTAACTGATTCAATTGTCATTATATACATGTTGAGGACCTTTTTAAGGGTCTTAGTGAAGTTTTTTGTTGTTTTCAAGATTGAGGATTTGAAACCCTTGAGGGCGAGTTGTATGAATGCAATGTAAATAAGAGTACCTTGATTTAGAATTGAAGTTTCCTTTATTGTAATTGATCTCCACCTTGGCTCTACATCATAGTGGTATCAGAGCATTAGGGAGTAGATTTGTTTTCATTTTTCAGGTTGAAGAAGAAGGTGAATTTGCAAATTTTTCAAGATGCCTCCAAAGAAGAATGATATGGCTAAAGAGATGAAGGAGATGAAAGATAGACATGCTAAGGAACTCAAAGAGTTAGAAGAAAGAATCATAGCCTTGGAGACAAAAAAAAAGAAGGAATGTGGAAGAGAGTGAGTCAAAAGAAGATGAATATGATGAGTTTGAAGACATGGAAGAGAAACTTGATCTAGAGGACCAAAGGATTGCAAGGTTGGTGAAGGAAATAAGGAATCACAAGCCTAAGGTAAAAATTGATGTTCCTAAATATGGTGGAAGTTTAAATGATGAAGAACTACTTGACTGGATTGCTGCATTAGATAATCATTTTGAATGTGATGAAGTTCTTGAGGAGCAAAGAGTAAGGATTTCAAAGAAAAAGTTGCAAGGCCACACTTTGGTATGGTGGGATTACTTTCAATCTGAGAGGAGGAAGCAAGAAAAGTCCAAAATCACCTCATGGGACAAGATGATATCCAAACTCAAAGGTAAATTCTTACCCAAGGATCATCAAGTTCAAATGTTTAAGAAATTGCAAAAATTAAGACAAAAGTAAATGTATATTAAGCCTTATACTAAGAAATTTTATAAATTGAGTTTAAGATCTGGTCATCATGAGAATGAAGATGAAAAAGTTGCAAGATATATGGGTGGTTTAAGGTTAAACATACAAGATGAATTGGTTTTTGCTAACCCTAGGAATGTAGAAGAATTTTATCAAATGACAATCAGGGTGGAGGAGAAAATGAAGAGAAGGAAAGACAAAGCAGCTAGAGGCAGAGGTAATGCATCAAGAGGAAGAGGATCCATGCCTAATTCAAAGCCAACCAATGATAACCAAGAAGATGCCATGAAAGGACAAGAGAAATCTAATTCTAGAGGTGGATGGAGAGGTACAAGAGGAAGATTTGGAGGAGGTGGGAGTTCTAACATTGTGTTTTCAGGTAGATGTTATACTTGTAATGAATTTTTCCATCCATCCTTCAAATTTCTTGAGAAGATTGGTGCTTCATCAAGTGGAAGTAAAGGTGATAAAAGGGTTCAACTTGTGCAAGAGGATGAAGTGGAGAGCACTGGTTCAACAAGTCATCCTATTAATCCTGAATTAGGAGAAGCTTTGATGCTACACAAGCAACTCTTGAAGACTTCCAAAGAAGTGGAGCCATTGCATAGGAAGAGGTTATTCAAAACCACTTGCAAGAGTAAGGGAAATGTATGTAAAGTTGTGGTTGATTCTGGTTGAACTGAAAATATGGTTTCTTGTGAAATGGTGAATAAGTTAAACTTGAAAAGGATTCCTCATGATTTTCCTTACAAGGTATCTTGGCTAAGTGATGGTCAATATTTGCTAGTAAATGAGCAAGCTATTGTAGATTTCTAGATTGGTGAGTATAAAGACAGTGTTATTTGTGACATTCTTCCAATGGATTGTTGCCACATACTCCTTGGAAGACCATAGACGTATGATAGGTGTGCTATGTATGATGGAAGGGAAAATAAGTACACCATAATGAAAGATGGTCATAGGTTTGTTTTAACTCCTTGGGTAGAGGATGAGAAAGGCAAGGCTAAAGTAATCATGTGTGGAAGCAAGGAGCCATAATTGTTGTGAAAGAAATCAAAAAGTCTGATTTTGGAAACCATTCTAGGTCTAATAATGTAGGCATAGTAGGTATAAGGATTGATATAGTAGAAAATAAGGTAATGACACCAAGTTTGTGTGAAATTCTTATGGTAGGCACCATAGAATGTTCTATTCTTGAAAATATGAGAGTGAAGCAAACAAGGTTTGCAGATACAGTGATAGATAACATTGATAAAACAGTGAAGAAGCATGGTGGCAATGTGTTGGGACTGATGATAGGAGTAAAAGTGCAGGGTGTATTGTAGGGCAGACCTCAACAAGGAGATGAGGCTAAGACAAAAGAAGTATATGGTAATGATAATACTAAAATTTGTTTATCTACAAGTATAGAACAGATAGAAGAGCATTGGCAAGTCCTAATGGACAGATGAAGGCACAAACAAGTGCCAATAAAGCCAGAGAAGTAGGGCAGAGTAGAAATATGGAACAATATGGAGAACAAAACATGAGTCAATGGCAATGGCCTATGAGTCACTGGATTCTTAATCTAGCTTGGGCATGGTGGTATCATCCACAATTCGTGTGGCATGAATTCTTCTTAGGGGACGTGTATGGTGCAGGAGCACCTAACCACCTAGTGATAAATCCTTATGTTTAATGGTCCAATGCATTTTTGTATTAAAAGGAGTCATAAAATTTTATTTGTAAGCCTAAATGGTAATTATATGAGATTGTGTGTAATGGAGTCATTAAGTTAGAGTCATAAAGTTTCAAATTTGTGAGTTGCATTATGCAACAAATTTGTAGTTCCAACGGTTATATGCTTTTAAAAGGTGGTTTTTAGTGGTTAGAGGTGTTGGTTGTATTGAGAAGGTTGAGAAATGTTATAAAAACCTTGGGGAGACTTGAGTGATGGTTGTTGAAGCCAAGGGAAATAAAATAAGCATTGAAGATACTCTATTTTGATATAATTTCTCTATTTTTCTGAGTTTTCTGCCTATGTATAGGCCATACAAGTTCATTATGCATTTATTTATTAAGTGAAAATAGTAGATAGATTCTCTAACTAGTTTTTGGTGCCTTTGCAGGGTTTGTATTAATCTTTTAGGGCCTAAATCCATCAAATTTCCCTTACCGGGTTCTTGAATAGTTTTAAGGTTTTGTGGTAGTCTTGATGGCATAACCATCATCCCACCTATTGTCTTCAATTGTAACTTGGTGGGATGATGTGATAGAATGAAGGGAATGATAATTTAGGAGTAGGAGGCATGGAAGAATGATTTCTTGGATTGAATAATGAAAGGAAGGGCTGGAAGTGTGTGTTTTCCCTTGGAAATTGGTGGGTTAGACCTATGAAATGATAAACCCATGTTGTTAATGGAAAAATGAATGTTCCTTGAGAATGGGAGGACCTATGTAAAGGTGTCTAAATAGTTTTTGTGGTCAAGAATGGCTAGGAAGGTGAAGAGACAATAAGGGTGTCCTAAAACCCTAGTTATTTAGGCTACAAGGAGGATTTTAGCATTGGAGGTTTACTTGAGAATTTGAGTTCATGAGACCTGGAAAATATTTGGTTTGGGAACCTAATACAAGAATTTTTTGAGGTTAGAAGATCCGGGGTGGATATCTAAAGGTAGACCCTTTGGAAAAATGGCCTAATTTGAGGCCTAAAATGGTGAAAAACCTAAATTTGAGGTGTTTGGTCTAAAGAAGTTGTGCTTGGTTTTATAGTATGTTGTATACCACTAAAATGGGTATTTGAATCCATGATTGGTTTCCTAGGTGTTTTAGAAAATTCTGGTCAAAAGTCTAAAAAATAGGGTTCCCACTACTACAAGGAAAGTTGGTGTCAAATGGTGAGTTTTGGAGATTTCATTGAATCTATCTTGGAGATTGTTTTTAACTGATCCAATTGTCATTATATGCATGTTGAGGACCTTTGTAAGGTTCTTGGTGAATTTTTTTTGTTGTTTGCAAGAATTAGGAGTTGAAACCCTTGAGGGTGAGTTATATGAATGCAATGTAAAGAAGAGTACCTTGATTTAGAATTGAAGTTTCCTTTATTGTAATTGATCTCCACCTTGGCTCTGCATTAGAAGGGAAGATATAATGCCATATATAGAAATAATATTAGCAAATTATAATGGGAAGGTAGGCTGCAGGAAAGTGAGGGGCGTGTGGAGGAGTTTGGGAGCACAACCTTGAGGAAAAGATTGTCAGGGAAAGGCAATAAAATCTACTGGAAAGGCCGCACATAAGAGAGGGGAGAGAAATTTGTTTTGTTAGAAAATATAGATCAAAAGGGACTGTGTAGAGTAGGAGTAAGGTAGCATCCAAGAGCATATATTTGCTTGGATATGTAACATTTGAATAAATTTTTGATAGTGTTTAAATTGGAGTGACAGTAAAATTTAATTTCCTGACATTTGAATTGGCAACTATTTAATTGTTAAATGGAATGGAGATTTCAATGAAAAATGAATTTGATAGAGTGAATTGTTTGCAATAGTTTGGGGTTTTGTGCTTGTTGTGAGATTTCTCTTTGTGTTTTGTGAATGGTTGTGAGGCAGAAGGGAGTACCCTCTGCATCACCGTTTTGCATTAATTGACCAACACTCAACAAATTTGTTTTAAACTAGGTACAAAGAAAATATCATCAATATGTCTCTTTTCACCATTCTTAGTCATGATACTAATGATTCCTTTCCCAGTTATAGATACTTTACTATCATTTCCCAATTTTACTTCTGATTTTATAGAATCATCCAAACTAGTAATTAATTCTTTGTTTCTTGTCATATGGTTGCTACAACCACTATCTAAAACCCATACACCATTAGAGCTTTCTTAAGCCACATTACAAGTTATGAGTAAACTTCCAGAATTATTACTAGACACATTTGAGTAATTTTTCATTTGCTTATCCACTTTAGCTTGTTTGATTATACATTCATTTGCAAAATGCCCAAATTTCTTACAATAGTGACACTGTATGTGGGACTTATCATGCCTTGATGATTGGAAATGATTTCTTCCATGCCCTCTATTGCTAACATTTTGATAGGATGAATTGCTTCTTTCTCCTTGATCTGAATTTGTGTGATCACTTCTTCCTCTTCCTCTTCCTTTGAAGTTTGATTTTCCTCTTCCTCTTCCAAATGATACCTATGTTCTGAAAGCACTCTCCAAAGAAGAATTGTTATTTCGATTTATTCTGGTTACATGGGAAAGCAAGGATCCCATCAATTCATCTATTGACAATTGAGATAAGTCTTTTGACTCTTCAACTGCAACAACTATTGCATCAAATTTATTAGGAAGACTTCTAAGAACCTTTTCTATCACCTTTTGATCAAATATATTTTCACCATGTATCTTCATTTGATTTACAATATTCATTACATTACTGAAAAATTGATCTACAGATTCTGATGAACTCATTTGAAGATTTTCAAAATTCCTTCTTAAAATCTATAATTTTGCAACTTTTACTTTAGTTGTCTCTTGGTATGAATTTTATAATATTTCCCAAGCTTGCTTAGAACTAGTCGCATTAGCAATTCTAGAAAACAAAGTTTCATCCATTGCTTGTTGGATAAGAAACAAAGCTTTAGAATCTTTCTTTTTCTTTTCCTTAAGCTCTTTTTTTGTGTTTGTGAAAAAGTAGACAAATCTTGAGGTTCCACAAACCCATTTTGAACAAACTCCCATAAATCTTGTGAACAAAATAGTGTCTTCATTTTTATTGCCCATGTATCATAATTTTTGCCTCTAAATAATGGAATTTGAGGCTGAGTTAAATTAATACCAGATTCCATGATGTTATCTCTCTTTCTCAATCTACACTTATCTTATTTTTCAACAAAAAACCTTTTAATTCATTTCTTTATATCAAATCCATAAAAGATTTTCAAGAAATACATATAAATGACTCGAATACTTAGCAGCATCAACACACTCAACAACTAAAACAATGATCACACATTTTCCTTATCTTCGTTAGCAGCTTTCAACCTTCTGAAATCTTCATCCCTGATCATCTAGCTCTGATACCAATCTAATAGAAAGAGAAAAGACAAAAAATAAAATAGAAACAAACTGCTACAACAAAAAACAAACTTTATTCATTAACTTTTTTGATGCCAAAATGGCTACAGATGTTGTTTAAATAAATGTAAAGAAACTGTCAAAATTGTTGGAAATATTTAATTTTCTGATTGAGCCTTTCTCATGTCAACTCCCCAGTTCACCTACATGTCAGAATTTTTCAACTGCAAGTTTATCTTTTGGGATCTTCATCCCTGTTTTGATCCCGACTACAAAATTTATTGTGGTAGGCAATTTTTAATTTCTAGAATTTATTGCGTTAAGTGGATTTGAATTATGAGAGGGAATTTTTTGAATGAGGACAAATAGAAGGAATGTAGAAATTATATTAAGATTTGACTGAAGAATATTGCAAGTGATTTGCAAGAAGGTGAAGTTGCAGCAGCAACAACAGAGAATGTTTTGTGAGTGATGTGCAGAATGTTTGCAGGGAGCAGGAGATAAATCCAAATTGTTTTGTACATGTGCAAGGTGCAGCAGATAGGTCCAAATTGTTCAGTGTGTGCAAGGAGCAACAAATAGCTCCAGACTAATAGGAAGAAGTAAAGTGAGCTATGTGAAGCTCCTAATTGTTGAAGTTTGTGGGTGCAGCTCCAGATTACTACAAGTCAAGTTTTTCATTAGCAGTTTGTAGTTTTAAGTTTGAAATCATTTTATAATTGTTATTTTATGAGTTAATAGAAGAAGCAAGTTTGCATGCCCAGTTGTGTGTCTCCAATCTATTTTATTTTGTTATTCCACATTTTATTTTGGTATTCCCAATTGTTTGGGAAACAAAGCAGCAACTCTATGCATTTTGTTTGTGTATGAGCATTCTAATAATTTTCACATGGTATCAGAGCATTTAGATACTTTTCATATGGTATCAGAGCTAGTTGGTTCTAAGTCTTGAGTGAGTTGGGAATTTATTTTTCTGGGTGTTTAAAGTTTTTTTTGTTGGAGACATGGCTAGAGATAAGAGTAAGAGTTGGCAGTAGCCACCACCATTTAATGGACAAAAATATGATGTTTGGGAAAAGAAAATGAAGAACATAATGGTCACAAATGATTTTTGGGAGTTTGTGATCAATGGGTTCAATGATCTGACTGATCCAACAATGTATGCAGTTCTCACAAAAAACCAAAAGACCCAACTGAAGGAGACAAGGAGGAAAGATGCAAAAGCATTGAGTCTGATTGAAGCAACCTTGATAGAGGCCATTTTTCCTAGAATAATAGTAACTAACTATGTAAAGGAAGCTTGGGAAATCCTCCAAACCAGTTACAAAGGGACTGGTAAAGTCAGATTGGTGAAGCTCCAGATGCTTCGAAGAGATTTTAAGACTCTCCAAATGAAGGACAATGAGTCTATTTCAGACTTTCACACAAGAATCTTAGGTTTGATAAACTAGTTGAGGATGAATGGAGAATTCATGGAAGAGTAGAGGATTGTGGAGAAAATTCTCATAATTTTACCCACAAAGTTTGATGTAGTAGTGATTGCCATTGAAGAGGAAAAGGACCTCTCTACATTGTCTGTTGATGAGCTGATGGGTTCCCTACAAACCCATGAGCAATGCCTAAATAGGTCTGCAATTTCTTCCCATGAGAAAGCTTTCAAAGCTCAAGCCAATGCAAGAGGCAGGGGGAGAGGTAGAAATACCTCCGAATGAAGCTCAAGAGGTAGAGGCAGATTTGGACGTGGAAATGTTGGAGAAGATAGCTCAGGATGAGCACACAACCAAGATGGAGCAAGTAGCTCTCAATCTAGATCCAGACAAGTCAAGAAGACTTATGACAAGAGAAATATTGAATGTTATTATTGCCATAAGTTTGGCCATTATGCAAGTGAGTGCTAGAAAAAGCAACGTGTTCAGTCCAAGAAAAATGCAAATGTGGCTGATAAAAAAGTGATTGAAGGTAATCAGCAAAAGGCCTTCATCATGTGCAACATTGCTGAGAAAGGAAGTGATGAGGTATGATTTTTAGACAGTAGATGTAGTAACCACATGAGTAGTAATGAAAGCTTATTTTCTTTCATTGATAAATATGTCAAGTCTGAAATGAAAATGGGGAACAATGAAATAGTTCCAATTGTGGGAAAGGTGTCTATTATTTTTTGAACCAAGCAAGGTGAGAAGGAGATTGACAATGTGTATTTTTCCCCTGGTATAAAGCACAATCTCATGAGTATTGGACAACTGATCCAAAAGGCTACAAAATGTTGATGGAAAAGGGTGAATGCATCATTTATGAGAAGGATGGAAGCAAGAAAATAATTGTAGCAGTGCCAATGACAGGGGATATAATGTTTCATTTGAGGTTGGAAAGGTGTTTCTTATCTCAATCCACAGCTACAACCTCCAAGCATGGAAAATATATAGCAGTACAACAACAAGTAGCCTTCAATACAGTCTTTCATGATCCTTCCAAGCTTTGGCATCTCAAGTATGGACACTTAGGCTATACTGGTTTGAATATTTTTTCAAAGAATGGTATGGTTGGAGGTTTTCCAACCATTGTAGAGCCTAGTGGTAGATGTGAAGACTACATTTTAGGAAAGCAACATAGGCAACCCTTTCAATCGAGCAATTTGAGAAGGGAAAGAGCACCATTTGAGCTGGTGCACACTAATTTGTGTGGCCCTATGCAAACAATTTCTATTGGTAAGAGCCAATATTTTATGACCTTCATAGATGACTATAGTTGTAAGACATGGGTTTATTTTTTGCAACATAAATCTAAAGCATTTGAAAAGTTTAAAGTGTTTAAGGCCCAGGCTGAAAAGGGGAGTGAAAATTTCATCAAGGTCCTAAGATCAGATAGAGGGGGAGAGTATACCTCCAATCAGTCTGTGAACTTTTGCAAGCAACATGGCATTAAGAAGAAGCTAACATCAGCCTATACTCCACAACAAAATGGAGTCGCTGAGAGAAAAAATAAAACCATTGTGGAGATGGCAAGAAGTATGCTAAAAGACAAGAGGCTTCCAGATGAATATTGGGTTGAAGCTGTAGAAACATTAGTGTATTTGATAAATAGAAGTCCTACAAAGGCAGTTTGCGACAAGATTCCACAAGAGGCATGGACAAAATGCAAGTGGATAGTTGAGCATTTGAGAGTTTTTGAGTGTGTGGCATATGCACTTGTGCCAAAAGAGAAGAGGAAAAAGTTGGATGACAAGGGTGAGAAGTGCATCTTCACGGGCTATAGTGAAGAGTCCAAAGTGTAACATCCCACTATGCAACCCTAAAGGGTAAGAGCCAAAGAGGATAAGATAATTTATTTTTAAAAACATAAAGAATAACTTGCACAGAAAGAATTTGTCTGATAAAATAAATTGAAAACATACAATAACAAGAATGGTCGAGTGCACAACCAAGAGGGGAGGATTGATTAACCCTCAAGAGAAAATCTGAATAGGAGCAAATAGGAGAGCTCCGGAATTTCCTACGTCGGTGCTTCAAAATTACTTTGCAGTGATGCTCCGAAATTACTCTGTGTCGATGCTCCGAAATTACTTGGCGTCGATGCTCTAGAAACATCACAGTACAACACAAAACAACAAGTTGCATTGCACAAGAAACCTTAGCATCAACAATATAGATCAATAGCAACAAGTTGTGTTGTGTCGGAAACCTTAGTAGCAGCAACACAAACCAAAATAGCAAGTTGCGTTGCACTGGAAACCTTAGCAACAATAAGAAGGGAGGATATGCAGCAATAACTCTAATTTTTGCATGATATTTAGGAAAGAAAGGTTGTAAAAGAATCACCATAGTACATGCGAGTCTGATGCCAACACCGGAACCCATAATCCAAACATAAAACATCACATTTCTTCTCATTAAATTATATGATTAGATCTTCTTTCTCAAGAGAGTACAATATACACATAAAGGAATATACATGAGTACAATGAAATAGCCAAGAATAAGATACATCAACATATAAGAAAAGTATAAAAATAATCAACTCCAACTGGTGCTCTAATAACTTGTACATCGGTCCCCAATGGTGGTGGCAATGCCTCCCTACTATGTGGACTCAAAAGAGACCACCCCACCGTGCTCGAAGGTAGTCACAAGGCCCAAGCAGAAATAAAAAGGTAAGGGTAACATATGGCCAACACTCACATCAGACACAAAACAAACACAAAATACGAGACATAAGGCCAATGTCACAACATGAAGATGCTCATACAATAACATGTCGGGTACTACTCATGACGACTATGGTATGATGTACTAGAGTGCAGATCAGATGGAGTATCATTATGCGTGCTCGAAGGGATGGCACCACACAGAATCAAATACAACTCTCATACAGATGAGGAAAACTCAATCATTCCCAAATCAATGCCCTACAGATGGATAACTCAACGCCCTGTAGACAGATAGGCCTTCTCGAGTGCATCCTTAGCCTTTACAAGCACTCAAGGCCATGCACGAGGACTCATTATCTTATAATTGCTTTACCCCATCTCGTTTAACCAAAAAAGAAACCAAATCAACTATGAAACAATGAAAAAACCACTAAAATCCATCATAAAATCCATTTAAAATAGCCAAGCAAACATTGTTGCTAAATCATTCAAACAATTGATCACATATGCCAACGAGTAGCTCAAATACCATCCAACATTCATCATTAACTTAATAAAAGAATCAAATCACATAATCAATATTAACCTTATTAAATCATGTCAAAAAAACACTTTTAAACAATTAAAACCACTAAGTGGTGGTGGCACAAAGCACGGTTTCAGTTGTTGTTCAAACGCATGAGAAAGGGGATAAAAATTTCATAAAAAGATAAAAGTGCCCAGATCTAAAATTGGACAACAACCCAGTTCAAATTTTGATGTTTCTAAATGGATTCCATCTTTAATTTTTAATTTTATGACCCGAGATAAAGTGTTGTTTAGAAAAACGTCATTTTTTATGCATGGCTGGGCAAAAACATGAAAAATGAAAGTGCCCGGATTAAAAATCAGACAAAGACCCAATTCAGATTTTGACGTTTCTACATGGAATCCAATTTTATTTTTCATTTATATCAAGTGGTTAAAGAGCAACAAAGAAAAATGTTTTTAACAAGTAGGCACAAATTTGACCAAAAATGAAAGTACTCGGAATTAAAATCTGCCAAAAACTCAATTGAGAGTTGGGAATTTCTACATGGAATCCACCTTTATTTTTCATTTTTAACAAGTGGATAAAGAACAAGAAAATTTTCTTTTTAATAAGTTGGGAAAAAGAACAATAAATTAAAAGAATTAAAAGTGCCCAAAAATCTATTTTTCTAGCAACCCATTTTAGATTTATTGGAATGCACAAAAATATACCATAAGAAAAACTACAAGGCAACAATTTGAATCCAAAACAAGCATTATCCATCCCCAAAATATTCACAAAGTAGAACAAAGGAATAAATATGTCATAAGGAAATGCAAAACTTACCATTCCCAAGCTAAATCACATTCTATACCACCAGAAATTCAAGGGATTCAAGAACCACTGAAAAATGCCTCATTGCTTCCCCAAAATTGAAATGAAGATTGTTCTAAATAGAAGGCGCGACTGGGTTCCAAAATAGGACAGCAAGGAGGAAATGGCATGTTGAAATCAACAATCAGATGCCCACAAATTTCTTCTCAACAAAATCTCCCCATTGCTCCCCAACTATGTTGCCCAATTCATGGGTTTCTTCTTCTCCTTCAAAAATAGAAAATTTATTCTCCTCCAAAAAGAATAACTCTCCCCCAAAGAAAAATGAATATGTATCCCAAAACAAAATGAAATAAGTCATTTTTTAAAACAAGCTATTAAAGCTCCCCAATTCAATTAATTAAAATCACTAAATATCCAACATTCCCTATTTCATATAAAAGTAATAATTTAAATCCAAACATTAAAATACATAAAGCCCCCAAATAAGATTTAAAGAAGACTATGAGAGCTCACAAAATGGATTAATAAAATTATTTAAAATTTCCAAATGAAATATATCATTCTCTCAAATGATCAATAAAAATCATTTAAAATAACATATTTAAAATCTCATGGATATAACCATTTGACTCTGTAATCAATAAAACACTATAAAATACCATATATGAAATAATGAAAAAATGTCAAAGAAACCACATCATAACATCGACAACCAAAATAATTAGCTACATAATAAATTAATGGAAAGCATAACAAAATTCCTCAACAAAACATACCGGTAAACCACATACGACTGAAAAGTGCTCTAGACATTACCGTTAGCTAACCGGACAACAAGACATCAATAGGGAACATTGCACTGACAAGGTATAGTGGGCTAGGGTAGGGGACATTTGGCCTGTGACTACCTCTAGTAACCACCATTGGAGAATACAAGTATGCTTAGGCCTGTGGATCCAGGTGGAGTCGATACTTAGGACCTGCATCACTCCAATCACACGTCAAAGTACATGTGCATATAACATATATCATATCTAGTCTAAGCAACATCAATCATCAGGAGGAGGGTCATGATATCATAAAGACTCTTGGATACGAGTGTTACGACATCATCCCTTTCATATCCATAATCATACAAAATCAATGATAACAGTATATAAATGTATAAGCATGTAACCCAAAATAATAACTAATCATCAATGTCTAATCTCATTATAGCAACATTTAATAGTTAAAATACCAAATCAAAATCAAAATACTATCTTACCTAGGTTGGAGTTAGAGAGGTGTTACATCAAGCCTACAGGCTGTATAATCCAGTCACCAAGAAAATTGTTATCAACAAAGATGTGGAGTTCCTAGAGGATGAGTAATGGAATTGCTTGATAGATTCTAATAGCTCCTGACAGCTCTGAGTAATGAAGGAAAAGAGCTTGAAGTGCAGCAAGATGATGTTATGGAGCCTCCAGTAGCTCCCAATAGCTTTGAACTACTCTGAACTGCTCCGGACTAGCTCTGGATCACTCCATACCACTGCATAGACACAAACAAAGAGCTCTAGACAACTTCGAATAGGGTCTACTTAGCAAAGTAGCAACAGTAGTGAAAGTTCAGATCCTACTCTCGCCTCCCTAATGCCAAGAAAGACCAAGATTCTAAGGGAGATCTACCAAAATGAAAGGTATGATGAAGAGTTTGATGAAAGTATGAATTTTGCATTATTTTCACATAGTGATCCAATTTATTTTGAGGATGTTGTGAAAGAAAAGAAATTGTGTGAATCCATGGATGAGGAGATAGATGCAATAAAGAAGAATAAAGCATGGGAGCTAACTAATTTTCCTCCCAACAAGCAAGTAATTGGAGTGAAATGGATCTATAATACTAAAAGTAATGTTGATGGAAGAATAGAGAGGCATAAGGCAAGATTAGTTGTCAAGGGATACAAACAATAGTTTGGGAGAGATTATGATGAGACATATGCTCCAGTTGCAAGGATGGAAACCATGCAGGTAGTCATAGAAATTGCATCCCAACACAAGTGGAAGGTGTATCAAATGGACGTGAAGTCTTCCTTCTTGAATGGAGTATTGAAAGAGGAAGTTTATGTGAAGTAGCCACTTGGTTATGAAGTTTCGGGTCAAGAAAACTATTGGATGTTGTGGTTGTGCTACTAATATGTGGTTGTCATTGATGTCAACACTATTAGCATTGAGGTATTGAAGGTTGTATATGTTGAGGATATTGAGAAAGTTGTTAAAGAAAGAGCTGCAGGTTCTCAGTGGAACAGTGAAGGTCATGGAGATTTTTTGCTCAATATGTTGAAGATCAGCCACTGTGGACTAAAGGGTTTATTGCTGAGTGTATCTAGTTTATCCATCAAAATTTTTAGAGGTCCGTGTGAATATTTTCTCGTGTTATGAAAAGTTGTGTTCTGACAACTTTTCTGTGGCTTCAGTCAATGTTCTTGATCAAAGTTGATGTGATTCTAGTAATCTTAGTTGTTGTGGATGTTTCTTTGTTGGTTCTTGATGCTCGTGGATGCTTCTAGATCATGCTCTATCTTTGTTGCATGTCCGCATTGATTAGTGTCCTCATGGTCGGTGATTTTTCTCTTGTGTTTGAGTTTTTGTGTTCTTGGCTGACATGGTGGTTGTAGTGTGTTGTGGATCCTTGGAGATTAAAATTTGAATGTTTGGCACACTCGAGGATGTTTTTTTGGGTCACAACATAATATTGGATGATGATGTTTGATTCACATTGAAAATTTATTTCTAAATTTGGGCCGACATTGCATGTATGTTTTATATTTTTATATTTATTCTAGATGATAAAGTTGTTGATGAAATTCAATGTTGCAGGTATATAAGAGCGATTTTTTGAGCGAAGTAAAGTGTAAATAAATTTGAATTTCTGCCAGAGAAAGTGCAGATGTGCAAATAGTGTTCTAATCATTCGATTATAGAGCAGAGTGTGAAGAAGTTTTAGCAAAGTGTGAAGGAGTGTTCTTGTGCTTAACCGAAACTATAATTAGGCTTTTGTAGAAGCTATTTTCTGATGCAGCGAAGGTAGGAGGATCTAATTAAGGATGGTCCAACCTTGCAGCCTAGACTATCAACTCCATGATCACACATAAATGCAACAAAATATAACAGTTAATTCATAGAAAGATAACAGACATTCATGAACACCGAACACAAGATTTATCTTGGTAAAACCCTAATAGGGAAAAACCTAGCCTTCAAAGATCATCCACACTATATTATAATCTCAAAACACATTACATATGCCTCATAGTCTTACAGATTCTAGGCTGCAGCCTAGGGATTACAAATAATTCATATAACAACAATTTTCATCAACTTATTTTCCTACTCCACACACTTTTCTTTGAGATCCTTTTGGATCATAATACTTCATCACCATGCTTCATTCTTCACACTATCGAGCACCCATCGATATCTTCTTCTTCTAATACTTTGTAACAATCCTTTCTCCTCTATTTATATCATCTCTGAATCATCCAAATCTCAACATGTTGGCCCAATTACAATGGCTAGAAATATAATGTGCCAACTAAGATAGGTCGGCCCCAAACAATAACAATTTACCATGCGAATAAACCCAGGTCAGCCACAACAAAGCCAGGACCCAAATCAACATCCTTGATCATGCAAACACCTTCTAGATTATTCCTTGAAGATCCACAACACGTCACAACACCCTATCGGTTAAGAACAAGGTAAACATGGCCTCACAAAAGAAAATCGCCAATCGCGGGCACATAGATCAATGTGGACCAACAACACATGATCTAAAAACTTCCATGATCATCATGAATCACCACAACAATGTCTGCAACAACTCCACATACTGGAATCACATCGTCTTCCCTCAAGAACACCAACCAGAATAATTGAACAACTGTCAACACACATATCTCCACAACTTGATCGATCCTTCACGTAGATCCTTGAAACTTAACATGGGAATACTAGACACCATCAACAACAAACCCTTTAATCCATAACTTCTAACAATCAAATTCAACAATCTGATAACCTGCATCTCTGCAACCTTACTGTCAACTGCTTCAATTTTCTAAAGACTTCTAGATGCCCCTGCATCAGACTCTTAGGGTTATTTGAAAAGTGATCCTCTTCACTTTGGTCTATATTGCATCAAACCCAATACCATCTCCTTAATTTGGTTTGATGATCGGTCTACAAGTACTTGAAACTGCCTCAAGGTTGGCATTCTGTTCAAGTCTACCCTGCTAAATGCCTCAAGCTCTCCAAGGTTCGACACTCTACTTGCAGGCCTTGCACTGCCTCACTGGTCGGCGATCTGAGCAAGCCCACCCTGCAAGTTGCCTCAGGATCAATTCCTTCATGCACACTTAATTCACCAAAATTTCTCCTTAAGATTAAAGCTTCACCTTCCTCTGATTCTACTATGCAATCTAATTCCTACAAAGGTTCTCCATCTTCAGGATAAATTAATTCAAACTCTTCTTCATCTTCACAAACTATCTTTGCATCCTTTATTGTTGCTCCTTCATCAAATTCTTTGACATCATGTTCTTGATGACACTCAACACTTGATTCTTTCTTCTTCCAAACTCCTATATGCTATGCATAAGGTCTGCATCTTGATTCCTCTTTTCCTTCAACATATGAGTTCTTCCATTTGTACGATCTTCTAAGCACGCAAGTAACATGTTTCCACTTTGCTCCATCAATCCATCCATAATCCATCTACTCATAACCTCTCATAGGATTTCTCCTTCTCATCTTATTCCAACACATCTTCTCAGAATGATTCCTCAATCCACATAACTTACAAGGATGTAGATCCCAACACAATTCCCTTTCATGTCCATTCCTATTACAATGTGAACAATACATACCTTCTCTTCTTTGATTCAAACTTGCAATAACATTCTTACCTCATTCATATCCAAGGCCTTCACTCTTTTATTTCATTACTGGCTCAATAGGTTCTGTAATTCCTTGTTCCTACTTTCCAAATCCTTTTCCTTCATATCCCATTATTTGCATGATTTTGAAACCAATACCATCACCAACAACTATAGGCTTCATCACCTTGTTACCTTCAAATTCACCTAAATAAACTTCTGCAGCATCACACAAATCATTAGTATCACAAGAAACATCACACACTTCAGGTTTAGATCTCAAATTCTCATTCTCCTTTTGGCATGCTAAAAGTGACTGCTCCAACTGATCAACATGTTTCTTCAAACTAGAAATCTCCTTCTGCAAATTGTTCTCCTTATTCAGCTCTTTCAAACTTTCCTCTAGAACAATCTTGAATTCTTCTACAAATTTATTTTTAAGATCTTCCAGCATATCCAGCTCTGCTTCTAGTTCTTCATTTCTTTCCCTCAATTCTGCATTACACTTCTTTATTTTGCACAATTCCTTCTCCAAAGTATCCCTTTTACATACTAGGGTTTCATTTTCCTTCTTCATCCTCTTTCCATTCTTCCCCATTGTAACAAATCAAATAAACAACCAAACTCTAATGCTTATAGAATCACAACTAGCTCTGAAACCATTTGATGTAGCCAGGGTAGGAGGATCCAATTAAGGATGGTCCAACCTTGCATCCTAGACTATCAACTCCATGATCACACATATATGCAACATAATCTAATAGTTAATTCACAGAAAGATAATAGACATTCATTAACATAAGACACAAGATTTATCCTGGGAAAACCCTAACAAGGAAAAACCCAGCCTTCCAAGATCATCCACACTATATTATAATCTCAAAAAATATTACATATTCCTCACAAGCTTACAGATTCTAGGCTGCAGCCCAGGGATTACAAATAATTCATATAACAACAATTTTCATCAACTTCTTTTCCTACTTCACACACTCTTTACTTTGAGATCCTTCTAGATCAGAATACTTAATCACCATGCTTCATTCTTCAAACTATCGAGTACCTGTCGATCTCTTTGTCTTCTGATACTTTGTAACAATCCTTTCTCCTCTATTTATATCATCTGTGAATCATCCAACCCCCAACATGTCGGCCCAATTACAATAGTTAGAAATATAATGTTCCAACTCATATAGGTCAGCCCCAAACAATAAAAATTTAACATGTGAATCAACCCAGGTCGGCCACAACAAAGCCAAGACCCAAATCAACATCTTCAATCATGCAAACACCTTCTAGATTATTCCTCAAATATCCACAACATTTCACAACACCTTGTTGGCCAAGAACAAGGTAAACATGGCCTCACAAAAGAAAATCACCAATCATGGGCACACAAATCAATGTGGACCAACAACACATGATCTGGAAACTTCCACGATCATCACGAATCACCACAACAACATTCCCAAAAACTCCACATAATGGAATCGCATCATCTTCCCTCAAGAACACCAACCAGAATAACTGAACAACTATTAGCACACAGATCTCCACAACTTGATTGATCCTTCATGCGGATCCCTGAAACTTAACATGTGAATAATAGACACCATCAACAACAAACCCTTTAATCCACAACTTCTAACAATTGAATTCAACAATCCAGTACCCTGCATCTCTGCAACTTTACTGTCAACTACTTCAATTTTTTGAAGACTTTCAGATGCCCCTGCATCATTTTCTTAGTTCATACCCTAGGGATCTAATCTGAATCTCTATAAGAAAGTGTGTCTTCTCTGGGAAGTGAACCCTCTTGTATTTGAGTAGTAAGCTCTAGGTAGTGTGCCTAAATGCATGTGCATTCATATTATTCTTCTTTATAATTTTAATAGGGTATAATATTGTGGACTGACATCCACTGTGGTTTTTCCCCTAATAGGGTTTCCGCGTAAAAATCTTGGTGTTCTTTTTGTTTCTGATGTGTTGATTGTTTATGGTTTATTGTTCATTCATCAAATATGAGATTAAGTTAAGTTAAGTGTGAAAAGTTTGAATATTATGTGACAACTGATTCACCCCCCTCTCTATTGTATGTCCTTGTTTTTCCAACAATTGGTATTAGAGTAGGTTCCTCTGAAGAATTTTAAAAGCTTGAGGTGATCCGAGATGGCATCATACAAGGACAATCCTAGATTCGATGGAACTAACTACTCTTTGTGGAAAGCTAGAATGGAGTGTCATTTAAGGTGTATTGGCGAACCCTTCTGGAGGATTACAAAAATAGATATATTATTCATCAGAATGGTCCTTCCACTCCTGATGAGGTTAAAGAGATTGAGACTAATATCAAGGATATTGAAGCTTTTCCGAGTGCTCAGAAAGATTCAAAAATGACAAATGTGATGGATTTGAAGATAGCTCATGAGATCTAGATGAAGCTGGAGACTTTGTATGAAGGAGATGCACTTGTGAAGGTCGCTAAACTAACAAGTTTGAAAGGCAAGTATGAAACTTTGAAGATGGGTGAAGATGAAAATATTTCTTCTAATATGCCAAGAGTAAATGAACTTGTGATGGGTATTAGATGTGCCAATGGTACCCTAGATGAACAAGAAATTGCAGCTAAAGTGCTCAGATCATTTCCTCCCTCCTACAAATCTAAGGCTCATGCTATTGAAGAGCTCAGATTAGTAACAACTGTGACAAGAGATATGCTGATTGGTAAACTTGCTACCTTTGAGTTAAGCGAATTTGGTGATTCTACCCCTAACACTAAATTTGCATTTAAGGCTTCTATATCTAGAAGAAACAAGCAAAGATATGATCTGGGAGAAAGTTCTAGAAAGACATTCAAGTTTGAGGAAGAGATGAAACAACTTGAAGATGAAGAAAGAGAGGTAGAAGAGTTGGAAGCATTGATTGTGAAGAAAGAAGGTAGAGGACAAGGTAAGTATAAAGGAAATTTTCCTATTAAATGTTTCTCTTGCAATAAAATAGGTCATTTTTCTTCAAGCTGTCCTGAAAGAGTTCCTAGGTCTAAGAACTACAAACCTAGATTTCAAAATAAATGCTATTTTGCTGAAGGTGTGACTGATGAAGAATCTGATAAAGAAAATGGAAATGAAGATGAATGGGTTTTCATTGCTATCAAGGAGAATGGTCTAGTGGCTACTGAGTCTGCTAAAGTTGAGAAAGCTCTTGCAGCTCAAATTGAAGAAATGGACGAGTGGTTTATTGATAGCGGATGCTCACATCATATGATTGGTGAAAAAAGAAAATTTGTAAGTCTAGAGAAATATGATGGTGGGGTTGTAAGATTTGTAGATAACAATTCTAGTGTGATTTGTGGCAGAGGATCTATTTGTCTTGGTGGTAAACATAACATTGATGATGTCCTTTATGTTGAAGGCTTGAAGCATAATTTGTTGAGTGTTGGAAAGATGGTGGATAAGGGTTATGATCTTTAGTTCAAAAATGGAAGATGTAGGATACTTGGAAGCTCTGGAAATATAATTGCATCAGGTACACAAACAAAAGGAAATATCTTCCACCTGAATGCTGCTAGTGAAAGTTGTTTATTTTCTCAAGTAGACGAAAGATGGTTATGGAATAGGAGGCTATGTCATGTGAATTTTGATAGCATTTTGAAGGTAAGTTCCACTCAAACAATAAGAGATCTACCTAAGCTAGTGAAGCCTACTAACACAATATGCAAGGAATTTTAGATGGGAATACAAACTAGAGTTTCTTTTCAAAGAAAACAACATCATTCTAATGGAGTACTAGAGCTGGTGCATACTGATTTGTGTGGTCCCTCTAGAGTCATAAGTCTACAAGGACAAAGGTACCTTATGCTGCTTATTGATGATTACTCTAGGATGATATGGGTTTCTTAAGAGAAAAATGTGAAGCATTGGAGAAGTTCAAAAGTTTCCAAGCTATGGTAGAGAATGAGATAGGTCTGAAGATAAAATGTCTAAGGTCAGATAAAGGTGGTGAGTTCACTTCCTGAGAGTTTAATTATTTATGTGAAGAGCATGGAATCAGAAGACAGTTATCTGCTCCCTGAACCCCTCAACAAAATGGAGTTGTAGAGAGAAAGAACAAAACAATTTTGGATGCTTCCAGAACAATGATGATAGAAGGAAATGTGCCTCATATCTATTGGAGAGAAGTTGTAAACACTGCTATGTACACTCTAAACCGGGTAAATGTCAATGTTATTTCTGGTAAGACTCCTTTTGAGCTATGGTTTGGTTATTATCCTACTATTAAATATTTCAAGATCTTTGGAAGCAAGTGTTATATCAAGAGAAATGAGGACATAGGCAAGTTTGATGCAAGAAGCGATGAAGGAATATTTCTAGGTTACTCTACTAAAAGTAAGGCCTATCGATGCTTTAATAGAAGATTGAGAAAAATGGTTGAATGTGCAAATGTCAAAGTTGATGAAGACTCTGCTAGATCATCCAAATACTATGGATATGATTCAAATTACCAACAAGATAGTACAGACCAAGGGAAGAATGCTCAGACACAATCAAATTCAATTTTTTTTGGTAAATCAAGAAAGTCTGGAAGGAGAAACAAGTGGAAGTGCAGAAGAAAGAACAGAAGAACCAGAAATGCGAGAGAATCCTAGGATTCTGAGGTATGTAAGGCTAAATCATTCTGAAAATAAAATTATAGGAGACAAGAATAAAGGCATGTAGACTAGAAGAAGGATTGTAGAAGAGTATTCTTTGATTTCCAAGACTGAGCCTAACAATGTCAATGAAGCTTGTAATGATGAACATTGGATGGAAGTTGTGAAGGAAGAACTATTGCAGATTGAAAGAATGATACATGGATTCTTGTTCCTAGACCTAAAGATAAAAATGTGATTGGTACTAAATGGGTCTTTCAGAATAAGTTGAATGAACAAGGTGAAGTGGTCCAAAATAAAGAAAGACTAGTATGTAAAGGGTATTCACAAATGGAAGGTATTGATTTTGAAGAAACTTTTGCCCCTGTCGCTAGAATTGAAGTTGTAAGATTTTTTCTTGCTTATGTTGCATATAAGAACTTCAAGGTCTATCAAATGGATGTGAAGTCAACTTTTCTGAATGGTGAGTTAGAGGAAGAGGTATATGTTGAACAGTCGAATGGATTTCAACTAACTGACAAGGAAGACATGGTTTTCTGATTGAAGAAAGATTTGTATGGACTCAAGCAATCCCCCAGAGCCTGGTATGCTAGATTGGATAAATAATTCCTAAAGCTTGGATTCAATAAAGGTACTATTGACAACAACTTGTATTTTAAGTTGGATCATGATAAAGACACTAATACATTTGACTGCAAAATACGACAAAACTATCCGATGAAATATGTAAAATTCGATGTTCGTCAGGTGCTTGTAAAATTTGATGTGTAATTTCCAATTTTTTGAAATTTTATCCCTGACGTTCGTCGAATTTTTAACAAACATGAAAAATTAAAAAAAATCAAATTGTGGCCAACATAAAGAAAAGTGAGTTCGCGCCTGATTTATTGTGATAGTGTTTTTCTCTACTTGAGATAGTTTGTGGAGAACTAAGGACGATTTTCTTGGGAAAATCCAGAAAAAATTCAAGAAGATATCACCCGAGGTTGAGGTAGTCATTTTTCTTTTCTTGAGTCCGGTTGTGAAGTTAGATTTGTAGTTCCAGGTTTGAAAATCATAATTTAAGGCAACATCTCATTAGATTTCATTTTTAGAGGTTAAGGAGTTTTGAAAATTTCATGTCAGTTTTGTTGTGTGGAATCACCATAAGATCGCCGAGGACGAGTGCTTGGCCAGTATATGATCCATAAACTCTATTGGTCATGTGGCACAGTTGTGCTATAACAAATACATGATGCATTCATGTGACCCAAGTTTAATGTGGCTATGTTGTGATGAAATGGAGGTACTCCTTATAATGTAGTTAATTCAAGTTGTATAATGTAGGTGTCAATCATCATTGGGTGCATTAGGTTGTCTCAAGTTTAATATAGGTTAGGATGTAATTATAGCATGATCAAAGAGTGATTACCTCTTGCTTGTAAGAGCCTTTAACTCTAGTTGTGCAGTGGTTGTGTTATATATCAATTATGTAGTGCATTCAAGCACAACCCATGTTTAATGGGCTATTCTAGAGAGTGATCAGACTTCTGAATGTTACTTGACATATATTTTTCATAATCTCAAATTCATTGAGGCTTTTGAAGTATCAATGTATCCTATATAGGGTTTAGAATGATTTCTTTTAATTAAATAAATAAATAAATGATGTATTTCCCTGTAATTAGATAATGTGGAGATCTCCTAAATCTGCCCCAGCACACTATCCTCTTTGGAACTGTATTCATTACTATAGCTACTAGGTTTTTGCATGTGACATCTTTAATATCTTCATGACCGTGGCTTTTAAATAGATCCCAATCTTTGCTTTAATCCTTTTCATGGTAACTCTTGAGTTCCATAATTCACCTTCAATCTCTTCTAAGAACGTTGTCTTAAGCTAGACTGCATAGTATGCATATAAAGCAAGTCCTTCATACCTGCCATTGTTCCAAACCACCACTCACTGCCTTGCTTAAAATGTTGCCTCCATAAGCACAATAGTATGTTTAATTTAAAATCATGGTTGCCAGTGATTGACCATTAAGGTCACCACTTTCATCATGAAGATACAATGAGATTTTTGTCTTCAAACTCAAGGCATTATGGAAGATAACATTGTGAATTGTTTGTTGTGTGCGATTGATTTTCTTGCATTTCTTGCTTTGCTAACTTCCTTTAAAGGCTGGGTATTGCACCCTCAACTGCAATGCAAAATAGCTCCACTCACTATCACTTGAAGAGATTCCTTTCAGCAGGCATCCTTCTATAAAATCCAAACTATGCCTATATAATTTTGCCTTTTCTACTTCTGGGGGACTCATTGTTTCATGGTATT
>VDFB02281492.1:531405871-531547656 GCA_007258455.2 Sequoia sempervirens | reverse complement strand
GAGGGGCCAAATGAGCTTCCACCATCACATGGTTGGCCCTGTTAAGTAGAGAATATTAAACTATTCTCGAAACAAAGAGAAGCTCAATAAGGTAATGCACTTTTCAATATAAGAAATGCATCATTTGAAGCATCAAACCGATATGCAGTTTGTATGTATGATCAGTCGTTAGTCTCCGTAATGGTACATTTCCACGAATATTTTTTTTTAAAAAAAATTGATGCTTCGTCACAATTTCGACGACAACCACCGACAAAAACTACCAACGAATCAACAGAAAGGCTCGACGAAGTTGCTATAGCTGCGACGAATATTTTGTCGCAATTTCAACGATCTTTCGGCATTGCTACCACGCTACTCCTTGCCCATTTCATCATACTTTCAACGAACTTTTGGTGTTCTTTCGACGCTACTCCTTGCTAATTTCGTCACAAAGTTGACAAACTCTTGGTGTTGTTTTGATGCTACTACTTGCCTATTTTGTTGCACATTCAACGAAATTTTGGTGTTGTTTCGATGCTACTCCTTGCCCATTTCGTCGAAATGGTGACGAACATCTGCTATTGTTTTGACGCTACTAGTTGCCCATTTCGTCGAACTAGTGACAAACTTCTGGTGTAATTCGTCGGTGGATACACAAAGTTTTCGTTGATATTCTGACGAAATCCTGAGGTATTTCACGATGCCGTCAACCGATGATTCTTCATCATTATTTCAACATTTAATTCGTCATTGACCTTTCGACGAAAAAACAATGACAAAAATATTTTTGCCATTGCATCGCTCTTGCGACAAAGATTTGTCGAATGACCGATGAACGACCATCAGAAAATGGTGTCAAATTCAGTAGTGAGAGTTGATTATTGAAGTCTTTTTTGATGACATTATCTTTGGAGGAGATGATGATCTATGTATGAAGTTTGCTGGTGAAATGAAGAGTGAATTTGAAATGAGTATGATTGGAGAGATGAAGTTCTTTTTGGGATTGCAAGTCACCTAGTTAGACAATGGGATTTTCATATCTCAGTCCAAATATGTGAAAGAATTGTTGAAGAAGTTTGGCATGGATGACTCAAAGCCTGTTGGTACACCCATGGTGACCGAATGCAAGTTAACACAAAATGATGATTCTCCTAAGGAAAATCAAACAAGATATAGGTCAATGATTGGAAGATTACTCTACTTAACTCAAACTAGATGAGACATCATGAATGTTGTGTGTATGGTTGCTAGATATCAAGTTGATCCAAAAGAATCTCATGTGACTACTGTAAAGAGAATTTTCAAGTATTTGAAAGGAACAGTTAATTTTGGGCTTTGGTATCCTAAAGATGATGATCTCACTTTGAGTTCCTATACTGATGCATATTGGGTAGGAGATACAAATGACATGAAAAGCACTAGTGGTGGTGCCTTATTCCAAGGGAAGAAGCTGGTGTATTGGTTGAGTAAAAAGAAGAATTCCATTTCCCTATCTACTACTGAGACAGAGTATAGTGTTGTTGCAAATAATTGTACTCAAGTGTTGTGGATGAAACAGATGTTGAAAGATATTGTAGTATATGATGAGCCTATTGTTATATACTATGATAACTCAATTGCAATAAACATATCAAAGAATTCAGTGCTACACTCTAATACGAAGAATATTTCAATCAAGTTTCACTTCTTGAGGGAGAAAGTGAGTGAGAAAGAAGTCAGACTGGATTATGTACCTACCAAAGAATAGATTGTAGACCTTTTCACCAAGCCATTGCCAAAGGATACTTTTGAGTATCTCAGAGGGATGCTAGGGGTGATTACCCCTCCTGACATGAACTAGAGATGCATTGTATTACATCAATCCTTGCATTTCATGATCATATTATGATCCAGATTGATGTTTTTGTGGCTACTACTTGTTAGAAACCAAGATCTGATTGTAAACTAGAAAAATCACCTTCCACAGAAGAGAAAAATGAAAAAGCAGAGATTTGCAAAAGATGTGCAAATTGATATATTTGAAGTACAATAATTACATGATAATGATTTTATTTATAAAAGAAAAGATGCATAAACCTAATCTTATCTTGAGCAACAAGATAGCTCAATAAGATAAGGATAAAACCTATAACTTAGGAATTAAATAAAGCCTAAGTAAACTTATGCAAATTGTAATTAATAATTAATTACACCAACACCCCGCCATAAGTGCAACTTAGGGAGAAGCAAATTATTATGAAAATATGAGTCGTGGCAACAAGGCTTGATTAGGTACTCATGTACAAATGCAAAGAGAGAGAAAACCCAGTGGAAAAACCCCCCCTTAGAGAGATGAACTGCTGTGAAGAAGCACTGGAAGAACTCTGATGAAGCAACACTGGAACCCCAAATATGGAAAGCAAGGAAAGATACTTCTATTTGAAAAATACCATATCAGAATCACAAATGCAATAGCAGACCCAATGCCAAGGAACACTGGAAACTCACATACTAGATCAACACTGGAATCTGTAACCAACAGTAGATGAAAGGATGAAAGGACCCATAATGATGACAAATCTAGAAGTTGTGTCTCTCAAAGCCAATGCCAAACTGAAACTAAAACTACCCATAGGACAAGTACCATCAAGATTTTGGAACATTAACCATAAAAAAATGGCCCTCAAATGAGAAATATCTGAACCAATGCAGATCAAGAACTATAAAATCCCAACTGAAGTGTGAACCAAAGCAAACCAAAGATGTGTCTAGCTAAGCAAGAAAGAAGCTAAAAGGAGACAACAGGAAACTAGACAAACTCATGTGAGTTGTCACCAAAATGAAATATGGATGCAATAACCCCCCTTAATGGAAATTTATATCAATTCATTATTACAATACCCAATGATTGCAGAAGGAGAAAATGCAATGCAACAGAAACATAAGAGGAAATGAAAACCTAGCACACGAAAAAAAAAAAAATGCATGCATAAAATAAGGTATACATATTCTATAAATGACCTCAGATCTGCATAGAGGCCAAAACTAGCTTTCCAACACAGCAAAAATCATGAAAAACGGATAAGCGAGTCAAAAGATATGCTTCCCGAAGTGAAAACGGAAACATCTGCCTTTCGAGGCTGAAAAATATATCAAAAAAGAAAAACCAGAAAATCCCAACTGCACCATTACATAGAGCGTCGAAATAGCTTTCCGACGATATCTTGTTTGCAAAAAAAAGATGCCATATGCCCAAGTTACGCCCGTTTCTGTGAAAGTTCTCCAAAAAACTCCGATTTGGCCCCCAGAAGCCCTCGGGGCTAAAAAAATAAGGCCCCTGGTCGCCTGGGCGGACCAAGGGTTGAAAGGCAGGGTTTGTCGGTGGAGCCCCCGGTCACCCATGTGACTAGGGTGGGGGCTTAAGATGCCGGCGGGGGCTGGAGCTAGGCGGTCGGTCGCCCATAAGACCTGGCGGTCGGTGCTAAAGCCCGCAGGGGCTGAGCCATATTGGCGGCGGACCGACGGCCAGGTGGAGGATCTGGGCGGCGCTGCTCAAGTGCCGCTCCGCCAGCGAAGAATGGGTGGCATGAAATTTTTGAACTGTGAGTGCAGGATTTCAACAACATTTCTGATTTTTTTTATTATTTTTTATTATTTTTTCTCAATTTTGAAGCCTCGAAAACTGTGCCTGGGGGCCATACGACCCTTGGGCAAAAACATTTTGCCTCTCTGGATGACTGTGTCCAAATAAGACAAACTTTATATGAAAATAAGGGTTTTTGGGCGCTGCGAATCTAACGGTGAGGTCTGTTTGGGCCCAAAGTGCTCCAAAAATCAGGCAACCCCCAGATCTATCAGAAAAATCATCGAGCTGGAAACCCTCATAGATCTGGCAAACAGTGATGAAAATGAATAAAATAAAATCCATTTCTGACTTTTTCCAGCGCTTTGAATCCAACGAAAAACCCTGATCTGATCCAAGAAGCTGCATAAATGTGCTCAAGGAATAAAACCCTCGAGGGACCTCGAATGAGCTCTGCAATGAATTCCTCTGAAAAAGCTGAGAAGGGGCTGCAAATCGAGGCTCTGATACCATGTTAGAAACCAAGATCTGATTGAAAACCAGAAAAATCACCTTCCACAAAAGAGAAAAATGAAAAAGAAGATATTTGCAAAAGATGTGCAAATTGATAGATTTGAAGTACAATAATTACATGATAATGATTTTCTTTATAAAAGAAAATATGCATAAACCTAATCTTATCTTGAGCAACAAGATAGCTCAATAAGATAAGGATAAAACCTATAACTTAGGAATTAAATAAAGCCTAAGTAAACTTATGCAAAGTATAATTAATAATTAATTACACCAACACTACTCAGGGGGAGTAGTTAGATGTGCAAATATGTGGTTCAGAGCTTGTATGTGGAAAGATAATGCTTATCTTTTCCATTGATGTCAAAGGGGGAGAAGTGTAATGTGAAAAACAACATGAGGAGAAGAATCAGAATCTAAGAAGGAGTAAGTGCTGATTGAGAGTTGTGTTGATGGTATTTTTCAAATCATGTGTTGCCATCAATTCCAAAGGGGGAGATTGTTGAATGTTGTGGTTGTGTTGCTGATATGTGGTTGTCATTGATGTCAACACTATTAGCATTGAGGTATTGAAGGTTGTATATGTTGAGGATATTGAGAAAATTGTTAAAGAAAGAGTTGTAGGTTCCCAGTGGAACAATGAAGGTCATGAAGGTGTTTTACTCAGTAAATTGAAGATCAGTTGTTGTGGACTAAAGGTTTTATTGTTGAGTGTATCTATTTTATCCACCAAAAGTTTCATAGGTCCACATGAAGATTTTCTCATGTTATGAACAGTTATGTTCTGACATTTTTTATGTGGTTTCAATTAATGTTCCTAATCAAAGTTGATGTGATTCTAGTAATCTCAGTTGCTGCAGATGTTTCTCTGTTGGTTCTTGATGCTCATGTATACTTCCAGATCATGTTGTATCTTTGTTGCATGTCCACGTTCATCAATGTGCTTGTGGTTGGTGATTTTTCTCTTGTGTGTTCGAGTTTTTGTGTTCTTGGCCGACATGGTGGTTGTAGTGTGTTGTGGATCCTTGGAGATTAAAATTTGAATTTTTGGAAAACTCAAGGATGTTGTTTTGGGTCACAACATAATATTGTCTAATGGTGTTTGATTCGCATTGAAAATTTATTTGTAAATTTGGGACGACATTGCATGTATGTTTTATATTTTTATATTTCTTTTGGCCGACAAAGTTGTTGATGAAATTCAATGTTGCAGATATATAAGAGTAATTGTTTGAGCAAAGTAAAGTATGCATAGGTGCGAATGTAAGCCAGAGAAAGTGTAGATGTGTGAATAGTGTTCTAATCATTCAATTACAAAGCAGAGTGTGAAGAAGTTTGAGTGAAGTGTGAAGGAGTGTTTATGTGCTTAACCAAAACTGTAAGCAGGATTTTGTAGAAGCTATTTTCTCAGTTCATACCCTGCGGATCTAATCTAAATCTTTGTAAGACAGTGTGTCTTCTCTGGGTAGTGAGTGCTCTTGTATTTGAGCAGTGAGCTCTAGGAAGTGTGCCTAAATGCATGTGCATTCACATTATTATTCTTTATACTTTTAACAGGGTATAATATTGTGGACTGACATCCACCATCATTTTTCCCCTAATAGGGTTTCCACTTAAAAAATTTGGTGTTCTCTGTGTTTCTGATGTGCTGATTGTTTATGGTTTATTGTTCATTCATCAGATCTGAGATTAAGTTAAGTGTGAAATTTTGAATATTCTGTGACAACTAATTCACCCCCCTCTCAGTTGTCTGTCCTTGTTTTTCCAACAAAAACAAGGTATACAGGCTGAAGAAAGCCCTTTATGGGCTGAAGCAAGCACCACGGGCATGGTACAATAGGATTGACTCATATTTATTGAGAAATGACTTTAGCAAAAGCGACGGTGAGCCCACTCTTTACATCAATGCAGCTGATGGTAAGATTTTAATTGTTGTGTTGTATGTTGATGATTTAGTTTTCACTGGGGATGATGATTTCCTCATTGCTGATTTTAAAGAGGCCATGGAAAGAGAGTTTGAAATGACAGACTTAGGTCTCTTGAGGTATTGTCTAGGCATAGAAGTAAAACAAATGCATGATGGTATTTTTATCTCTCAAGAAAAGTATCCAGCAAATATTTTGAAGAGGTTTAGGATGCAAGATAGCAAGCCTTCCCCCACACCAACAACCATAGGTCTAAAGTTGAGAAAGGAAGATTGCAACAAAAATGTGAATCCAACCATGCATAAGAGTTTGGTTGGAAGTTTGATGTATTTAAGAACAACTAGGCCCAATATAATGCATAGTGTAAGTCTGATTTCTAGATTTATAGAGACTCCAAAAGAGTCACATTGGAAAGTAGGTAAAATAATCTCAAGGTATGTGAATGGAACCAAAGGATATGACATTCTGTATAGTGCAATAAATGATTTTGGGCTGGTTGGTTACATAGATAGTGACTGGGCAGGGAGTGTGGATGATAGAAAAAGCACATCTAGATATGTGTTTCACTTGGGATCGAGAGTTATTTCATGGGCTTCCAAGAAACAACCCATAGTTTCACTATCTATAGCTGAGGTTGAGTATATAGCAGAAAATGCAATAGCATGCCAAGCTATTTGTCTAAGGAGGACTTTAGCAGATTTGAAGGAAGAACAAAAGGATGGAACAACAATATTTTGTGACAATGTTTCATTAATTGCTTTGACAAAGAATCCTATTTTTCATGGAAGAAGCAAGCACATTGAAATCAGGTATCATTTCATAAGAGAATTAGTTGAGAAAGGTGAAATAAAAATGCAATTTTGTAGGTCTGAGTAGTAGTTTGTAGACATTTTCACCAAACCATTGAGCAGATATTGCTTTGAACACCTAAGAAGAAATTTAGGCATTGTTGATTTGAATGAAGAATGATGTTGTTTGACGACTCAGTCAAAGGGGGAGTGTTGGAAATATTTAATTTTCTGACTGAACCTTTCTCACATCAACTCCCCAGTTCACCTACATGTCAGGAGTTTTCAATGGCAATTTTATTTTTTGGGATCTTCATCCCTATCCTGATCCTAACTGCAGAATTTATTCCAGGGTAGGAAATTTTGAATTTTCATAATTTATTATGTTAGGTGGATTTGAATTATGAGAGGGAATTTTTTGAATGAGGACAAATAGAAGGAATGTAATAGTTAGATTAAGATTTGGCTGAAGAATATTACAAGTGATTTGCAAGAAGGTGAAGTTGCAACAACAACAACAAAGAATGTTTTGTGAGTGATGTGCAGAATGTTTGCAGGGAGTAGGAGATAGCTCCAAATTGTTTGTATATGTGTAGGGAGCAACAGATAGCTCTGGATTGTTCAGTGTGTGCGAGGAGTAGCAGATAGCTCCAGATGAATAGGAAGAAGTAAAGTGAGCTCTGTGAAGCTCCTGATTATTGAAATTTTGTGGGTGCAGCTCAAGATTGTTGCAAGTCAAGTTTGTCATTAGCAGTTTGTGGTTTCAAGTTTGAAATCATTTTTATTCTGTGGTTTCAAGTTAATAGAAGAAGCAAGTTTACATGCCCAACTATGTGTCTCCAATCTATTTTATTCTGTTATTCCACATTTTATTTTGGTATTCCCAATTGCTTTGGAAATAGAGCAACAACTCTATGCATTTTGTTTGTGTTTGATCATTCAAAAATTTTTACAAACAATGACAATGAAGGAAACTACCAAACGTAATGACAAACCAAAATGGAAATAGACTAGAATAACACTTAAGAAGGTTTGGTATATTCTAAAATTAATTATAGGAACTACGGGAGTACTATGGAAAGTGTGGGAGAAATTAGAAGTTTATTTCCAACATCTTTCTCATAGATATCTGTTTTTTTTCTTAAAAGATTTTGGTTATATGTTCTTATGTTTGGACTAATGGTTGTGTAGGAGAGAAGTTTGTTATATGGTTTGGTTATGAGCCTAGAATTGTTATAAATGATGCTAAGCTCCTTAGGGAACTTCTTTATTCCAAGCACTCTGTTGACTGCAAAAGGTCTCTGATGATTATAAAGATGCTTTTTGTGGCCTTGAGCACTGGACTTTTAACTGCTAATGGTCAAAAGTGGTCTCACCAACGTAGAATTGTGGTGCCTAATTTTCATATGGAAAAGCTTAAGGTGGTCATTACATTCTTACTTGATTCCTCCATAATCCTATTCTTCACTTCATTCTCATTACTTTCATATATTATTTCTACACTACTATACCATTCTGGACATGTTTTAAAAAAAGATTTTTGTGGGCTTTTGAATCTCATCTTACTATTGAGAATTGTTGTCTACACTTTACAGGAATCTATTGAAATCATGTCCATGTGTATAGATCAATGGGTAAATGAATGGAATAAGATTATAGAGGAAGCTAAAGTGAGGCCTTGTGAATTAGAGCTAACTGCTTTTGTCGGCAGGCTTAGTGCAGACATTTTTATGAGGGTGGGATTTGAAATGGACTACAATAAATGGGGAAAAGAAATATATGATGACATTAGGGTTTAGAGGAGATAATGAACCACAATATTTGATATCTATGGCTGCCAGGTTTAAGGTATGACTTGGTTACCTAATTAGGTTCTTTTCCAAAAAGGGAAATTTGAGATTTGGTTTGTTTAAAATATAGTAAAGACTCATTTGAATTCATATTTCTTTTTTTTCCAAAAAAATTATATCCCCATGCCCTCAAATCTGGAGGCTTGGAAATAGAGTAGAAGATTGGAAAATAACTTGAAGTAGATTATAGAGAAAAATAAAAGAGAGTGGATTAGATGGGAATGATCTTCTTGGCTTGATAATCTCAGAAGTAAAGAACATTTCTTCAGATGACAAGAATTTTAGCTACATAGAACAAGTAATGGACAAGTGTAAAACATTCTTCTTGGGAGGAAGAGAAACCACCAATGGTCTCATATCATGGGTGATACTCCTATTGGCACTCAACCAAGATTGGCAACAAAAATCTCACGAAGAAGCAACTACAATATGTGGAAATAGTAATCCCACCATGGATTGTTTAGGAAAGCTAAAAATTGTAAGTATGATAAACAATTTTTTAAGCTAGGAATCCATCCCAAGAGAAAAAAGTCCAAATTAATTTAGGAAATTTATTTTTGATAGATTGGGATGATACTGAATGAGACATTGAGATTGTACCCACCTGGAGCAGGCATTGTCAGGCAGGCATTCAAAAATTTAAAATTAAGAGATGATTTTATAATTCCCAAGGGTGTGAATGTGGTAGTAGACATAGTATCAATGCATAGGGATCTGAGGTACTGGGGAAATGATGCAAATGAGTTTAGACCAGAGTGTTTCAGAGATGGATTGAGCAAGGCTACAAATAATCATCCCTATTCCTTCATTCCATTTTCTAGTGGGCCAAGAGTGTGCATAGGCCAAAACTATGCATTATTAGAAGCGAAGGTTGTGATAAGTATGATGGTGAAGAGGTTCAAATTCAGTGTAAGTAGAGGGTATAGACATGCACCTGCAGCCTTCATCACTCTCAATCCTCAACATGGAATACCAATCATGGTGGAAAGAATTGAATGCAATGGAGGTTAGTCAAATAGTTTTTTGTATGTCATGTCGTCCAAGGTCCTTGCACCAATCGGTCATGTTTGATGCAAAACATTTTTTATTTTTTTTCCATGCTTTTCTATGTATATCTTGTTAACCCTTGAAGTTTGTTTTGTATATATAAAGTTATAATGGTATATTATTTTGTTTGAGGGTTTTATATCAAATTTATAAAAAAATTTAGTGAGTTATTGGATACATGAATATTAGTCAAGGATTGAAGGGTATCCATTTTTTCAAAGTTGTTTGAGACATGTTAATAGTATTGGGAAACTATATTTAGAACCATTCAACTTTATGAGAAGACCAAAAGTCTATTGAAAAAGTATATTATTTTGAATATATTGAAAATTGATTTTTTTTCTTTTAGTTTTGAAATTAATTACTTAGTGTTGAATTAAAAAATTATTATTTGATATTAAATATTTTTAAAATATATTAATTATTGCTTTTTTTATATGTAAGAGGTGAGTTTTATAATTATGCGAGAATTTATCCTGGCTTGTACTGGGTGAGATCACAAAAGAGGGATTTGATCCCTAAATATTTAGGATTACATCTGATTAAATCACCATTGTCCTGTTGGACCAACCAAAGCTCAACCTACAAGTACCTGACACCAAAACCATATCTACCTAAGGTGAAGCTAAAACTTTCAGACTACTGAACCATTCCAACACCATATGTGCACAACATAGAGGGTTTCACCAACAATCCAAAACAAGCTAGGTTCTATAACAAAGTTCTGGTAGCAGCTGCCTAATAGGAACTAGCAACAAATTTGACACATGGTTTTTTCTTGGGAACACAATTTATTATTGAGTTCCCCAATTTTGAGAAGAGCATTTTTCTTTTTCTTCTATATGAGTCCTTTTGTGCCTCCCAAAGACATTTGTTCCAAAGAGTTGGAATTTGCGTGAGCCCGAATCTGAATACTATTGTGAACCTCTCTGTTTTGACTAGTATTCCTTTTCTTTCTCATTATTGTTTGTCATTCATTACCCCCATCCCCATCAATAGGATCATTTAGAGTTTGAGATGGGGCTTGAGAAAGAGAGTGCTCAACTTCAATTGTATGAGATCCCTTGCCAGATGTAGTAGCACTTGTAGAATGTTGGACTACTTGTGCAGAAGTAAACATGGGAGAGGGATTTTGAGAGGTGGCATCTATGCCACCAACACCATTGACATAGAAAGAGTCATTTTGAGAAGGAAATTTTGGATCATTCTTTACATTTGCAATCAATTCCTCAATCTTCCCCACATTCTTACTACTGAACCACAACACTTGTGAGAATTTGAAACTGAATAATGCTTAGGAGAAGCATCCTTCCACCATGAAGCCTCCCATTTTTCTTGGGATTTCACATTTGGACATTTTGCTGCAATATGTCCATTTTTGTAACATCTTCTACACCTGAAGGTTAAGCCTTCATAGTCCAAGGGTTGCAACTAACTTTTCCTATTCACATTCAAAATGATTTCCATTGGAAGGGATTTGGAGGTGTCCACCTCAACTAGAATCCTCACAAAGGTTGTGTGCATGAAGTCTCTTGAGTTTGCATTTGTGCGTAAAAAATTCCTGAGAGTATTGCCAATAGCTACAAAACAAGATTCAAACCAATAGTAGAGAGGAAGATTTTGGAGGAAAAACCAAATTGACATAACAAAAATGATTCAGCGACTGGATCAAATTTGGGGTGTCATGATTTTAAATGCATGTGCTCTCTCCCCAATGCCATGTGTAGCTGAGGATGGCATTTTTGTCATGCTTATTGTCAAAAACCACTATAAATAACCTTTTGCACTGGGATAAATCTCCAAATTATTTTTTATTAGAGTGATCCAAGACTTTGAAATCCACTCATGCAACCCTAGAAGGCTAGGAAAAAATTGATTAAACCTACCAATTAACCCATTCTCAAAGAAAAATTATTCATTTTCACATAGTTCCTTCACTAAAATAGCATCAAACTCTAATTCCAAAGGTTTATCTAAGAAAAGAACAGTCCTCCTATTGATTATACCTGATTGCTTGGGTTTCAATGAGGTAGTTTTTGCACTAGACCCAGATCTAGGGTTATCCGATTGAGAGCTAGGCAGAGGGTCACCTGTGATTCACCCATCATTCCCCTGCCCATTTTAAACTGCATTCACAAAAGAGGGGTCTATATCAAATCCAACCCCAACAATCTTCACATTGGAGGTCAAAGAGGATTGTGGGAAAGCTTCCACCCTACAAAAGATGCCCCTAGGAAACATCTGAGTGACATCACCAGTAGATAATGTCATAGAGGAGGAAATCGACAAGGTTTGGGACAACCTAGATAAGCACCCATCCATTCCGTCGACCAGGAAGCCCATAGAAAAGTATTCTCCACCATCTCGCATAACCCTATCATTGCCAGAAGCCTCGTCACTACTAGCAAATGATTCCCTAGTTTTTGGTTGTAATGCCATAAAACTTTTAAAAATATATATATTAATTATTATTAATATTAATGCAACATTTTTATTTATTTTAATGATGAGTTCAAAATTATTATTGATGCTAATTTTTTTAAATAAAAAATTAAGCTTTCAACTTATGACTTCAAAGTTATTATTGATGGTTATTATTATTAATTTTTTTTTTTTAAATTGTAAATAATAAAATATGTGATACTAAGAAATGGTTTAATGTATAAATTAAATATATTGTTATTTTTCTTTATGTTTTAAAACACAAGATGTGATTAGATCTTAAAAGAATTAGACTCCAAATCTTTATGTTTAAGCAATTGATGTGTCAAATTAACCAATAAAAAATTGAATCATTTAAGTAAACATGGACACTTTCACTATACTTCAATACAGATTTCATAGTTGTGATAGTGTTAATGAAATGAAAAGGTTTAATATTGTAAATAAAATAATATATGTATTTAAAATTAAGTCTAAGAAATGTGGCAATCATATAATTTAATTAATCAAATTTAGAGTTTGGGAAAATCATGTAATATAATTTAGGAAAAAGTAAAATTAATAAAAGTGAAAATATTTAGCCGATTTTGAGAGTTAATAGATAATTGTGTATTATCTTGATCATAATTTTTGTATCATTACATTTGAATCATAGCTTAAATGTGTGATCTTGGATGTATTGGAAGAAAATGGTGAAATCTAATCTAGTTCTTAAAATTTAGCAAAATTCATTTTTACAACATGAAATTTACTCAATTGAAAATATCACATAAAATTGATCTTTAAAAAAAAAAAAAATTCACCCTTTATGCATGATTTTGACTTCAATTTTTTTAAATTTCTACACCTACAAGAATAAATTCACCTTGATGTTTATACTTACAATAAAGAGACTAGTGGTGTTTACAAACACCTTTAAGGAGCTTGCTAAGAAAAGATAATGTTCTTAACAAAATCCATGTTTTCAATTTAATAGTACTTGATAAAATATTAGAAGAAAACATGTAATGAATAAAATAGGAATTATAATAAATGATGATGATGATGTGTGTAGCATCAAAAATTGTCACCCTTGAAAATTTCACACTAGGTTTAGCTCCCCCCTATGTGCTTGGAATTAATTGTGCATTTAATTACCCATTTTGTAAACATCTTCAAAAAATCAAATAGAGGGGAATAAAATTAAACATTTAATATTTTCCCTCAACACTTTGGGCCCCAAAAAGGATGGGTCTAGTCTAGGGAACCCCATGCCCTGGACCACCCCTTTTTGGCCCCAATTTGAATATGTCGATGTTGGTATTTTATTATTTAAATTTCTAATTTCATTTGTCGGCTATCAACATTTTATTTTTGGGAAATTAGAAGAATTACATATAAATACATTTCATTTTTATCATTTGAAATCCTAAGAACACCTAGCATGATTAAGGAAGCAATTGAAATTATTATTGAGCAATCAAGAGTATTCAAGAGTAGAATTATCAATATTACTACAACATTTACTTTAGTTAATCATCATGTCAATCATTCATCATATTTTTATGTGAGTTTGTTCATGTTTTATGTTCATTTATTTTGTGAGTATTAACACTTGTAGGACTTCAATCAAGCAATTAAATTCTCCTTGAAGGGGATGAGTACTTGATTTATTCCATCAAGGAATGTAGATCCAAGTGGCGATTTGAAACAATAGTCAATTCATCACTTATTTATCATTTAACCTCTACTCAATCGAGGGTAAGATCTCTTTATACATCATCACAACCCTTGTGGAGGTAGAAATACTAAAATGAGGTTTGACTTAGGAAAGCCCTCAAATGACATAACCCTTTCCCTTCTTTCATGTGTGCATGTTTTCAGATCTAAAGAAAAGTGGAGGAAGATTGAAGACTAATTGTTCATTCATATATTAGAGCCCTACAAGCGGAAAAGACATAGAAACTAAATTTTCTTAGTAACAGATGAAGTGCCGACAGTGATCCCGGGAGAATAGGAGCTACAAACTAGAGACCTCGAGCCTATGAAATCATATCTTAGAAAGAAAGAGCCCAATTTGGGGCACACCACACCCTAGACCAACCATTTCAACACCAAATTTATATGCTAGGTTTCTCTATGTCTATCATCTTCCTTTCTAAATTCTTTTTTATCTTTCTATATTTTATTTCTCAAAATCATAATAGTTCATTACATTTTCATAATTAATTTATGATCATCATTACATCTCAAATTTTAGTTTTAAAATTAACAATCATCCCTACATCATCAAACACAACAAGGATTAGAACTCTTATTTGGGTTTGTAGTCAAGTGGATTTGAGGTCATTTCTAATCCTTAATGTCCCACATTGGGAGAAGTGTGACTTAGGACCTAGATCCCTTTCCCAATCAATTTTTTTGGTGAATCTGACATTTTTACACTTTAGATCTTCTAAAATATGAAATATATCATTTTAAAATCTAAGCATATCATTAAGTTGTTTGCATTTATCATTTATGCATACATATTCCTCATAAAAAGCATTGAAAAGTGAAATTTATATTGCATTTTGCATTTGTAGGACAACTAGGGTTAATTTCAATTGTTGCAAAGTGAATCTAGTTCATACTTGCATTAATAAATCTGCATTAGGTCATATCAAATTTGAAAGAAACATTTTAAAGTGTTTAAAGTGATCATTTAGGAATATGAATATAATGGAAAAGTGAACAATTGCATTGTTTTTGTGACAAAAGCATAGAAAAATTTTACATTTTCAAATTTTCCAACTTGGGATCAATCAATTTTTGTGTCTTACAATCTAAATATTGCATTTTAAATCACATTTATTACTTGGGAATTCTAAAATTTGTATGCATAGTTGTATTTCACATTGTATATTTACAATTTGGTGCATTTTTAAAAAACTATAAAGTTTTAGACCTAAACAATCACAAATTAGAGTATTCAAACTTTACACTACATTTCTATATTTTAAAATTTACAAAATTACCCCACTGGTCTAGGGCATACCCTGCCCTTGACTAGGCTCTTTTTGCTCAAATTTTTGTGACAATAGCCTTTCAGGATCTTCTATCTAGATGTCCTTCTAGTTTTTGTGTTTACTATATTGTAATAGTCTTTATCTCAGTGAATATATTTGTTAATAGTACACTTTCATAATGTCTAAGTGCTTTGGGAAAATGATGTCCTCTTTTAGATCTTTGGTTGATGTTTCATGTTGTGTTTTTGGTAATGCTTCTCCTACAAGTGATGAATCCCATGTTGCTTCATATCCCAATGCATATCTTTCCCATGAAGATATCTTGAGGCAAGATGAAACAATCATGCAATATTTTCTAAACAATAAAATACCTAACTTTAGAACCAACATTTACCTTTATCCTTCACCAGTACTACCTACTCACCCTTTCCAAATATAAAAAAATCCTACCATACCTTCACTTGATAATTTTTCCTCCTCCCATAAAGAGGGTGATTTACACTTTATACCCCACCCATTATGCATAAAATCCCTTGCTAATACCAACCAATATGAGCCGTTACCCACAAATGATTCTCCACCCTATGAAAAAAAAGTTAGTGATACACCCATCAACTTAGAAAAGTGTTATGGCCAAGGATTTAATATTTTGGCTAAACAAGGTTGTGACATAAAGAATGTGAAATGGGGAAAAAGGGAAACTCTCTAGGATTTAACTCTGTGGTAGCAGGTTTTGATGGATTTGGACAAGATATAGGACTAACTTATAACCTGAAAGGTGAGTCAACCTACCCTTGACCAAATTTGGAATGGATCTTGTAATGAAATTCAATGAAATGGTTAGAATAATGATGCAAATAACCATTCTAATGCAAAAAATCAGATTTGGAATGTCACAGACAAATTCAAACTTCAAAAATAGACTGACTCTGGAGTACTATGTACCTATAATATGAATTTGAAGCTAATTTCTGAGGACCAAGTCGCCCTGGGTGACTATGACCTAGTAGATGAATTTTGGATCTCATTTCATAGTCCTCTGATGTCTGACTTGAGCCTTCTTTTCCTAGGTATCAGGTTATCAGATCTCCATCAGGGGCAGAGATAATTGAATTTTTGTATGTTGTCAAGGTGTAGGGTTTGAATACAACAATAAATAATTGGCCTTCAAACTTCTCCCAATCTTCTTTATATTTGAAACCTACACATTTAAAGAGAGAGGAAGGGTTGTGACATATAGGGGCTTGCCTCAATCAAACCCCATGTTGGTGTTTCCACCTCCACAATGGCAATGTTAATGAAAGATAGCTTATCCTTTTGAGGGATAAAGGATAAATGATGAATGAAAGGTGAATAAAAAGTGGGCTACAACTCACCAATCACAAATGACTTCCTTGAAGGACTAAATTCATACAATATCTCCTCAAGGCTTGATTATTGCTTACTTGATTTGCTTGAAGATCTACAAGGGTTAGATCTCACAAACAATATGACAACATAAACATGAACAAACTCACATACACTTTGACATGATGCTTTGATATTGAATTTTTGCAGTAAATTTGTTCTTGACTACTCTTGAATTGCTTGTGATAGTGCTCTTGATTTCCAATAATCACTAGATACTGCTTGTTAGTTTCCAAATGATACAATGTCTAGGCATTTATACATAATTATTCTGATTTCCCAAAAATTGAACCCGACAACCAACATTGGACATTTGAAATTCAAATAATAAAATGTTGACTCTGACATATTCAATTTTGGAGGTAAAATAGGGGGACTAAGTCAATCTAGATGACTAGGTCCCAACCCTATTTTGTGAGATTTAAGGTGTCAAGGGAAAAATATTAAATGAATGCTTCATTTTTTTACATGCAATTTTTTAGTAAATATTAAATGGGAAATGGAATGCATAGTTTAGGAAATTAGGTGTACAATTAGTTCCATGCACTTAGGGGGGACCAAAACATAGTGAAAAATTATCATGGGTGATAATTTATGATGCTATATTTAGCCCCCACTTTAGTGAGAGTATGAACTTATGCTCAAACTCACACTAAAGTAGAAAATATCTCAAGAGGGGTCCAATTGTCCAAATGTTGAAGAGATAGGATGGAAATGAATCTAGGGGGGACTACACAAGCTCAAAAGGTTCAAGATCCCATGGAAAACCAACACAAGGAGAAAATAGCACACATGTATGTAATGCAATAGGACAACATACACAAACATACAAAATGTAAAGGAAGGGTATGAATACTCATGAAGTAGTAAGTTGTGTTATGCCAGGATCCATACCCAAAGGAATTCATGACTCACTGGCAAAGAAAGTATGTTATTTTCTAGGTGGATCACAAATCTAAGGCATCATGGGCTATTGAAGTCATATATTCACTTGGTGCACCCCCAAGATAAAGTAGAAAAATTAGAAACACACAAGGACTACTGAGCACCAATTTTCACTTGGTGTGTACTCACTTTCAACCATACCAAGAACTATGCCCCCTAATAATTTTGATAAGGTGCTACACATGATCAAAATGCTATGCCAACACATCACTAAGTTTAGTGCGTGTGAAAAAAGTGAAGAAAAAATTCTATGTCAATGCATCACTAAGTCCAGCACGTGTGAGCAAAGTGAAGAAAAAATGTTATTCCAATACATCACTAAATCCAACATGTGTGAACAAAGTTAAGCACATAATGGAATGTATGCCCCCACTTTAAAGTACTTGCAAAACACCATGTTGTTAGCAATTTATCTAAGGTAGAAAAATGATAAATTCCATGTTATAAGGTCATGAGAGCTCATTTGGAAAGCCCTATACCAATTATATGTTTCCAAATGAAGCTGACTCATAATAAGGGGTTTCCCCCAAGACAATGAAACAAACAACACAAAAGATGAAAACATAAGGGATCCACGGATTTGGGGTCAGTATATGTATCTTTTCTACCATAATGTAAATGACCTCAGAATTGACATCATTCCCCAAATACTCATGGAACTACAAACACAATGGAAGAATAACACATAGAGAAAACAAATAAACTTTTGGGTAAAAATGGAAGAGACGTAAATGTCTCAATTCCTAGCATCATTCCCAAAAGGAAAACTTAAGACAAAAGAGAACAAAGTTTACAACATATAGAATAATGGAGATATAAATGGATGAATGGTACAACAGATTCATTTTCCTTGTGTCCTTGTGCAATAGAGAAGCAAGGGTCCTCCAAAGAAAACTCACAAACAAAAAGACATCCCAATCAACACAACACAAGAGATCACAACATGTGCAAGGGTAAGTGAAATAAGTTGATTCCACTTATCATGGAAGTTTCAGACTTAGGAAAAAATCCCTAATTAGGTAGATAAAATAAGATCCCATTTTGCTTCGGGATCCCAAGCTGAAATTTAAAATGGGATCTCATTTTGTCGTGGGATCCCATTTAGTACAAAATGAGATCTCGTTTTCTAATAAATGAGATCCCGTTATCTACAAAATGGGATCTTGTTTCAATTTTTTTTTAAATGATTGCAAGCTCATTTTTTAGTAGTAGTGACTGAAGAGAGGAACAAGATCCTAATTTGCATAGCGACCTTTATGGCCATGACATAGTCTAGGTAAGTGTTTTTTCAAATTTTTACTATTTTGTTATTTTTGGTTATATATTTTTATATTTTATATTTCAAGTATTTATATAGTGTATGAATCATGGGCCAAATAGAGAACAAAAATATAAACCTTGTTGGAGTACATAACCACTGAGAGGGGCAGTGAATCCATGGTCTAATGAGAAATCAAATTTCAAAACTTAACTCACTTGTATTATGCAAACAAACCCATTGAAAACACTTCAAACATTATAGGTATTGAATGTTAAGGGAGTCAAAATGATAAGCAAATCATAACATAGTACTTGAACAAAGATGACCAATCAAGCACAATATGAAAAACCACCAAGAGGAGACATAACACAAATTTTATGAGTGGAAAACCCTAAAAGGGTGAAAAACCACTCTAAAAATAAGTTTCATTAAGCATCACTAGCCAAAACCTCATTGGTTACAAATTGTATGCCTCACTAGCAATCCAATATACCTCACAAGAAAACCAACATGCCTCACTGGCAAAGTATCACTAGCTACACTCTATGCCTCACTGGAAATGCCTCACTAGCTAGACAATATGCCTCACTGGAAAACCATCATGCCTCACTGGAAACCATACACCACCTCCATTAATCTCAGAAGAAATAAACAAAATCAAAGGGTTACTCTATTTCCATACAATCCACAGCTCTATATCTGCGTCAGTGATTCAATAAAATCCATCTCCCTTCTTCACACATACCACAACACTGATTCATCAAATTGATATACAAACCACCTGTAAACACACTCAAATCACACAATACCATGCAAAGGTGAATATATTTCATGAATCTCTTATATGTTGTTACTTAAATTCCCTTTCTTCTCAAAGAAAAACAAGAACTCAACTTGATGTTCATATGCATAAAGAATCCTCAACCTTTGCACCTTCCCTTGTCTGTAATTTTCTTTAAATGAACAAGTAGGTACCACAAAACTAACTTCCTATATAGAAAATGTTAGACAATTGTAGACTTTCGCAAGGAAAATTTTACATCCAGAACACTATTATACACATTCACAAATTGTTCGTACTTCAGCTCATACTCAAATCACTTGTGATTTCATACAAATTACCCTAGCCTGTGCAATGAAAGAAAAATTCATGGAACCTATCATAAAGAGATATCATATAGTTCTTTGATACTCTATTATTCAATGCTTTAGTAAAGAATAGTGATCATATTCATATCACACTCAATCATGCTGAGCAAACACAATTATGAATTTTGTCAAAATAGAGGCATTTCATTACTCAGCGTTATCTTGTTCAAATATTCTTCTCTGCATATGTTTTCATAAAAGAATGAAATCACTAACTGCAATACACTCACCTCTAGCCCAGATTACTCTCATTTACATTCCAAGAACCTCATATAGATTACATTAAACCTCCTCATAAAATATTGATCTTCAAATCTCTTTTTCTATGTTTGGTCTTGTCAAAAACATGGTGTTACTGTGTTTAATCCTCCATTATGAAAAACCTAGACCATAGGTCAAGAATAATCTCAATGCACTCATTGAGATATTCATACCATTTTCTACCAACTTATAGTTACACTCCTACATGTAACTAAACTAGCCCAATGACATTCATCTTCCTGTCAAAGTGGTAACTTCAAAAAATGAACCATTTTTTGTTTTAAATGTGAGCCTTTGGTACTTGCAACCTTCCAACACTTAAATCAAATAATGGTCATTGATTTTCCTATGGGCAGTGAGATATAAGACTTTGACTTGCTTGGCAGGTTAAGGGGCTGGTTACCCAATGAAAATAACCCCTTAAGAAACCACTTAATTTATCATTAATAGGTGATATCAAGTCACCGAAAAATTATATCATAAAGTAAGCTTTACTTTGTAGGTTTTCAAAAAGGCTTAGGGTTTTAGATTTGTCTTAGGTTATACCACCAATTTCATATTCCCTTTACAAGTCTTAGTTGTATCTTTCAATAAACAATGTCAACTCCCAATGCCAACTATGTGAAGTAAACAATGAACAACAATTATGCATTGTAATGAAGCGACTTTTTGAATGTGCCACTGACACTTAGGCATATATGAAAAACCAACATCAAACTTGAATGCATCAACACCTTGACATGAGTAAGAACCTTTGAAGCACTAGGTAAGTCTACAACAAACATCAAATCAACAAACTCCAATAACTTGCACTATCAACCTTTCCTTTGAACAAGCATCAAAAGAAATGAATGAACCTTCACTTTGAAACAACAACACCATAAAATTTTTGAACAAGAATCTTTTAAGCACCCTGAACACTTGCATCAAGCATCAAATCAAAACTTTGCAATTAACACCATGGCAACCATCATGAACTTTGACATCAATACCATAACACCATGAACTATGATGAGTTTCTCCTTTGCATATGACACCATGGCTCCTCAAGTTCCTCTGCCTTTGACATCAATGACAAACACTACCAATTCCAACAAACCCTACATTTAATTAAAATAACAATATGAACCCTACACACAAAAATATGGGCCAAATAGTGTATTTGTATTTCAATTATTTATTTAGAGTTATGGAGAATGACGATGAATATCAGAACTATCAAAGAATAATTTGAATTAAATAAGTCTTATATTGCATGAATTTAGTTGAGTAGACTCTAGAAAGCCTATGTACCTACATCTTGACTTCCAACATACATGCAATTATAAAAGATCTATAGGACCAAATCTAGTAACTAGGAAAATTAAAGAAATACATCATCTAGCACATAGGAGAAGTGTAGTACAATTCACCTTGTATACTACCCCAAATCAAGAGAAAATAGATTTAGCAATACTATCTCTGAGTTATTAAATAACTTAGCATAGATTTTGACTAATGTAATTTTTTTTCAAATTCTCAACAACATATAGATAATATGTAACTTGATCCATCTACAAATATAGTTATTTAAGCATGTTTGAACCTATACCTAGGCACAACATTGGTATAACATATATAGAATATAATTGTTCTCTAAAAAAGAAAGAAAGAAATAAGCTTGATCAAAATAAGGAGTTAGCTTGTAAAAAAACAAAAGCCTAACCTAGGATCATTTCACAACACGATCCTTTAGATATGGATATTTAATTAAAGGGAATACATATAATGTTCATGTGAGATATTTTATTCCATGTCATTAATACAATATCCATGTGACTCAATTGGATTTATAGGAATAAAATTTCAATCCATGGCTAGCCAGATTTCATTGAATAAATGAGAAACTATAATGTATTTATAAAAGTTGTATCCACTCTAGAGGAATCATATCTTTTTAGAATTGAATTTTTTTTATTTATAATTTTAATTACTAGATAAGGAAACATTCATCCTAAATATACAACTAACAAAATAATTCTAGATATTAATACTTTGACTAAGAGCGAGCATTCAAAATATAGATATCCTCAAGGAAATAAATGACTTTGACTAAGAGTGAACATTCAAAATATAGCTATCCTCTTTGAAAAATCCAATTTGATTTGAGATATTTATAGGAAAAAAATATAGATGAGCACGAAGTAAGTAAGAAAGACTAAACTTAATTTATATATTTCCTCATAAAGTAATTTCATGTTTAAAGAGTTTCTTAGGGCATATCCAATTATGGAAAACTATTATATCCTTGTTATAACTATATTAAATTATATCATGAATCAATTGAAAGGATAGAGAGTCAATCACTAAAAACACATACATCAATCATAGAAGGAAAGTGATGAATATAAGGAGAGTCAAGTGGTTGGATCATTTTTTACAAGGAGTGGAAAAGTTTAAGAAGGACCCATCAAATAAATATAATACTTCAAATACTTTAAAATGAAAATACATTTCCCCCTCCTCTAAATTCAAATGGTCTTCCTTATAGGATGATAGTAATTGAATAAGAAGAAAATAATCACTCTGAAGATCAAGTACCATTGATAAGTTATAAGAAACCAAATAAAATATTCAAGAAAAAAAGAAAAAAAGAGAAAATAGTTAATGCTAAAGAAACAACTATAACCAAGCGAATATGTTAATAAATTATCCTCTTATGTAGTGATCATCTCCCTATAAATTATGTCCTCCTCAAACTCGGCTATGCTTACATGGAATAAAAATTTGATACCTTTATCCCCATACTTGAACTAAGATATCTTGGCTCTAATTTTATCCTTTCAATCTAAAAATTATTGGTGGCATAGCCATTTGTGTTTAATTTTCATCATTTATTCTTGCAATTAATTATTACAAGGAAAGTCTTGAAGCTTGTATTCCATCCCACTATTTTTCTTCTAAATCTTTGACATTTTCCTTCAACTTAAAGTTTAAATTTTATCCATAATTCTATACATATTTTTCTAGGATAACACATATTCATTCTATTTCACTAAATATGTTTTGACATAGAATAAAACTCTTCAATAGATTTAAGATAGCTTTGATACCATCAAGATAATCCTATCTTTCATTGCATTAACATTGAGGCTAACTAACCCTTCCTCTTTACATGCTTTTCAATTAGAGTATCCTCTAGTAAAAAAAGAAACATTAATAGTGCGGTTATCAAAGAGTGTCTAGGGATGCACACATCACTATTATTAATAAAATTACAAGATTGTAAGAAATGTTTATGGAAGCAATAACTATCTAATAGAGAATATAATATATTAGTACATATATAATTATTACATCTTGTAAATAAAATCCCTTTAAAATCTATTTTATTTCCATTTAATGAGTCAACTAGGCTCAAAATTATTTTCATCTTATCCCCCCAAAATTCATCACCTTTACAAAAAAAAACTTGATTCCAACCAATTTATCTTATTTATTCTCAAATCATATTAAAATGACCACCTTAAACTCTAAGGAATATTTGGTAAATTATTAGCAATCCATCCCCATAAATAAAATTTATCTATATATTCATTATGAGAATTTAAGCATAACACAAAAAAAAATCTCCCTGAAATTCTACCATAACCGAAACAAACTTTTAATATGGATGACATCTATTTTTTTTCAAATAGAAATTCCATTTGGGTGTCTAAGTAATTTTTTTGCACTTCCTCTTCCTTTATCATAACTAGTAGAAAATTTAAAAATATTTATTCATATTATTTTAAACCATAGTCTCAAGAAAAACCAATAGAGTTAACTTCTTATAGCATCAAGTATTCTAAACCTTCTTTAGAGTTATAAAACATCCTAATAAAAAATATCATATCATATGCTTCCAAATCTTTGAAAATATAACTTATTTATTTTATCTTCATTTAGGAAGGGTCTAGAAGGGGATTTGGACCCTTTTAATGCTTCTTTCAAAATACCTAGGAAGATTTTATTCATTTCCTTTCTTGTTGCTTTAAGATTAGTGTTAAATGAAGTTCACCTTCATTTCTAAAAATTCTTATATAAACTCATTTACCATTTCCATGATATTTTTATATGGGAAAGGTCAAAATACAATGAGGTAGACACTTTCCATTCTTTTTCATTCCTTGATTAGGTCTTTCTAGGGTAACTTTTAGTCTTTTGGAACACCTTACAAAAAAATTGTGACTACCATTTGAGGCCTTTATAGGGAATTGGCTTTGAGTAGTAGATATATACTTTGTGAGCTTAATAAAATATAATTAGGAATATTTTATATATTTGAACCCATACTATTAGGTTCCAACTATCTTCTTTCCTTACATTTTCACATTAATATTTTTCTTGGAGGGATCCAATATAGGGGAAGGAGGGGTTATTTATTACTTTGAGAATACAGAGGGTTAGTTATTATTATAGAAAATCATTAGGTCATTAGGTCATTTATATCATGGATTAAGGGGATTTTTAAGAGAATGGATTAAGGGGATTAAATTTACCTTTTTTGTGTACCTTTTAAGCTTATTTTTTAGTGTGTACATGTATTAAAATCACATAACTAGATCTTGATTTTTTAAATATTTACATGCTCAAGTTGAATGATGTACATGTGTATGTATCCTAAATTTTTTAAACAGTCATATGTTTAATTTAAAATTTTCTTGTAATTTCTCAACATGTATAATATCTAGTTTTTAATATGTTTATTTATAATTTATACATAAATTCTTGAAAGTTAATTTTGCACTTGTCTATATATTTATATATATGCAAGTTCACCTTTATATCATGGATGAGTTTGATGTCAAATATTTTCTCAATCCCCCACCTCTACTCCCTCTACCCCCTTCACCTCAAAAACCCCCCACCTCCACCCCTAGGATCTAATTAGGCTCACTTACAAGATCAAATCAATGACAACATAAGATCTATTGAAGACAAAATTAATGCAATCTAAAACAAAGCATTTATGTCACTTCACCTAATGTGTTTTGCATGTTCGATGCAAAATTTTGTAGATGTTGTTAGGTCTATTGATGTGGACTTAGATAGCTACCATGTATGGAGAGAGGAGAGAAGACAATTTTATTTGGATGGACTCTCCTTTAGGGAAATCCTTGACCTTAAAATCACCAAAGCCCATTTATCTCCATATTTTATTGACCCCATCACCAATCAACCTGTAGACACTAAAAATTATCCTAGGCTTGTGACTCCTAAATTCTTCATAATTTCCCCTTTCATCATTGATAATTAAATAATTTTAATTATTTAATTAATTCATTTCTAGCTTTATTTCTTCTTGGATTAATTAAATAAATTTTATTTATTTAATTACATCACTAATTTCCCTTTCTACTACAATTAAATAAATTTTATTTATTTATTTAATTCTCTACTCACCTTTCTACTACAATTAAATAATTATTTCAATTATTTAATTATTCATTAGTCTCTTTTGTCATAAATTAAATAAATTTTTATTTATTTAATTGGTTCCCTCTCTTGAATTTTGGATTGAATCATTATCTGATTTAAAAGGTTCCCTTTATCATATTCTTCTATAATTAAATAATATCTTTATTATTTAATTATTCATTGGCCTTAATTAAATAATTTTATTATTATTTAATTCATTGTCACCTCTTTATCTGTGTCAATTCTTATCTATCCATGTCTCAATTAACCTCCACCCTTGATTAAATTATTTTATAATTTAATCCTAACCATCCATACTTATCATTTTCCCTAATTTTACCCTAACCCTATTCCATACTACATCTCTCATTCTTGGCCATTGATCTTTAATCTTTTAGTCTTAACCCTTCATTCAAAATTATCTTTTGTATAAAATACCCTTGTCATTGTCATTTTCACATCTACATCTAGCTTATTCATTTATAAGTCATCTAGTCTATTGCATCTACAAGCTATCAAGTCAAGTGCATCTTAGTCAATAAGAATATTCAATTTTAGCTTTGTCATTGTCACTAGGCCTATTTGCATACTCAAAAATCTGAGGACAATTATTCATATAAAAAAAATGGAGAACTGCAATGAAGGTGAATCAATGGTGCTATGAAGACTCTTTGGTAATATTGTTTCATGTTTTATGTATTTATGCTTATTTGTACTTCATTGTTTATTAGGGTTTGATTTACTTGCATTGCTGCCTAACCTTGATAATTTTAGCTCTGATTACATTGGTGAACCTAACGTGAAAGGATAATTTTATAGAGATCGTACATAAATTTTGATTTTGCAGGTTATAGGTACAGATCGACGCAACCACAAGCTCAAATGATGCAATTGCTTTTGAAATAGTGTCGCAACTGTGATGGAAAATGACACAAATCACTCCAAATTAGGGAACATCTCAACTTTGTTTGATCTCTCAATTTTTCTAGAAAATTTCGGTCATCTAGTTTTTATTTTCCTTAGATTAACCCTAGTTGCATATCATATTAGTGGTTAGTTGCTTAGATTTGGTTGGATTTTCTTCATTTTGTAGGTTCAGGTTCCTATGATGTAGTCAACTGTCATTCGCCACAACCGCCAGGGGATTCACTACATCTATTGTCGACAAGAACCGCAATTGATTTTTTGAGCCATAGTCAACATCCCAAACGACGCAACCATAATTCCTGTGATGCAATTGCTTTTGGTTGTGAGCCACACCTGCTATTTTCTATGACACAATTTCCTGTTAATTTATAATTTAGGATTTCAATCAAAATATTTTAGTTTAGATCTCTTGCATACCATATCTTATGGGTTTTCTGTTACTAGCATTGGATTTCCAGTGTGTGGCATAGGTGGGAAACAAGCATTTCACTTGATATTGCTAATCTATCTATCTTGTCTTCTTTTCATAAACTCATTGGGGTTAAAATTAACCTTGCATTTGCATGTCATTGGGCTTAAAATTTACAACAATTTGCATTTCTTCACTCATGGGTTAAAAAGAACTTGCATATTCACTCATTGGTGTAAAATTAACATTGCATCAAGTGTCTTCTTCACATATTACTTTGAGGATTTAATAGGAACAAGTGTCTTCATTGTCTTGTGGTTTTATAGCTTGTCTTAAGGTGTGTATGCTCTTCTCTCGCACCATTTGGTGATCTTGAGAATCAAAAGCATCTTTTAGAAATTTGCATAATCACCCACATATTTGGTTTTTTATTTAAAATGAACATGCAAGTGTGAGAAAAAGGTGTTGTGTATGCTCTCTCCTCATGCTTCATGCAATCTTGGAGATAAAAAAAAACATACTTGATTTTTCCACCCTTAGAGGGCCTACATCGCAAGAGGGAACAACCCAAGTGGTACTTTGTTTTGGTCCGCTATATAAATATTCATGATTGTAGGGAAACCTTCAATCACCTGGTGTAGATGTCCTATACAAATGAGTGTCACCCTCAATATATATGAGATACGTCAAAATCCTTTCTAATGAAGATAGTGCAGGGGATCAAACCTTTGAAGCCATCCTACATTCCACCATTCATTATGGAGACAAAAATTCCCTTGGTTCACAAGATCTTAGGATCTTCAAGGGTAAGAGATTTTGGTGTGCCCATGTCATGTAAGGGGGAGCTAGTTTCACCAAGATATTTAGTTGTCTACTTTTTTTAGGTGTTTGGAGTAATTCAAGTAGGTACTTAGCAAGTAGTATGCTTTCCAACCTAGGTTGTGCATTGTCTATGAGTGTTTTCTTACACATTTAAACATTTTCACACTCAAACCAGACAAAAAAAGTGTCTTCAGACTATTTACTCTGTTTTCCAAAATCAAACTTCACAAAATCACCTCAAAATTGGTCAAAACAAGTCAGTGTTGGAGTACAAAAGACACTGGGAGGGGGGGTGAATCAGTGTCTTAATAAATAATTTCAATTTACTGATATTTCAAAAACCACATAATCTCTATGAAAATAGTAAATGTTCAGTTTCAAGATTATGATCAAATGTGATAACCAAATTTAGATTCTCAAACAACATATAAACTCAAATGCTACAATGTAAATATAGAAGACAAGAAGATCAAAAGGAATCCATACAAGAGTCATGAAAAAGTATTTTTCATGAGTGGAAAACCCTCATAGGGATGAAAAACCACTCATAAATGCCTCACTGGCTTATCAAAACTGCCTCACTGGAAAAGCCTCACTGGATACAAAATGTCTGGCTTATCAAAAGTGCCTCACTGGCAAAGCCTCACTAGATACAAAATGTCTCACTAGCAAAGCCTCACTAGCTATAGAATGCCTCACTGGCTACAAAATGCCTCAATGGCTACAGAATGCCTCACTGGCAACAAAAGCCTCACTGGCTACAAAATGTCTCACTGGTGAACACAACTACCTCATTGGAAAAACACATCCTCACTTGCCAAAGATCAAACTTGTCTCACTGACATGATATTTTATAACATTTTCTGAATCATGATTAAATAAATTACAGAGGTTTACTCTATTTCACTACATAAAATTTCCACTTTCCAAACTAACACATTCTATATCCTAAAGATTCATTGATGTGGAATCTTTAAAATACAAAATATATCAATTTACACATCTCACTGTTTCACATATTGTTTACAAAACAACATTACAAAACTCTATTTACAAATTCAATATGATATATCTATGTAAAGAAATGAAACAATAACAATAACATATCACTTCTTTTATAACAATAAAAAGTTCACATAATGCTGCCATTGTCACTGATTGAAACTATCAAATAAATCCTCTTCAAACTATTTTCATAACTGCCTCTTGAGTCATCATGATGTCTCTCTTCTAAAATGTAGAATCTACATTTTATGACTACATTCAACATTATAAACATATGTACCACACCTTTATACATGGTCGACATTGTGAACAAAATAGGGTGTAGAGTCTAAACAAGAAACCCACATCAATGTTACACAAAACCCTAATGTTCACCATATGAATATCTTCAAATATTTGACATAGAGCAGTGCCCTAGAAAGTATCAAAATTAAAAACACCCCTTTCATGGTGTGCCCTAGCAAAGGGTGAAAATAACTAATCAGTTGTAGAACAATTACAAACTTAAGGAGCTCAACCTCAAACAACCATTGACTTCAAAAAGAAATAGAAAACAACTTTCAACCACAGAACCGAATAGAGTTTGCACAATAAAAACCTATTACCTCACTTGAATGCGACTCATACTTGAATGGAAGACAACATCACTTCGAATGTCATCAACAAAACTTCCTGAAAATGATTTCTTCCTCTTTTCTTGTTGCCATACCACATCTCTTCCAAGCTCATACAAAACCTAATATAGCCTTCAACAAACTACCTTTGAAAATGTGCACGAGACAATCATTTAGGGAAAATGAAAACTATAGTTTTGGCATCCCTCATCATTCCTCTATTTTTGCAAAACAAAAACAACCACATCATTATGTCGGCATTTCATCATCAATCGTTTCCCTTTGCAAGTCAAAAACAATTATCATTGTGTCGGTCTTAGCTATTATTTGCATGACCACTTTAAATCTCATGATGTGCAACAATGTATGTTGGTCCACTAAATCGAGCACCATAATGCCTTGTGATGGTTTAATAAAGCATGTGCTAAGTGATAACCAAAATTAATGTATAAGACCAATATGTTGATCAATAATATCAAATTGATAAGTGTAATCCCAAGTCCAAAACTAAAGACCAATGTATGGTCTAACTCCTTTTAAACTTCCTTATCATCAATGAAAACATGATTAAGTTCTCTTTTCACATAAAATGCCTTGAGTTTTCAAATGCAACAAATGTCAAGGAAAGTCCCAAATAATAGTACTGTTTCAAAGTTCCTAAATAACTAAATACTTTCCAACAATGTAAGTGCCAAGATCAACTCTTGACACCAATTCCAAAACCAATGTCAAAGGGGTCAACAAACTCCCCCTTTGGCATTGATGTCAAATGAACCAACTAATAGAATATCACCTGTAGAAGCACCAATGTACCAATCCCTGCCATGTCAAACAATCACCAACATTATGCAATATTGAGCATTAAACATCATGAACCAAATGAACAACCATAATTAATCTTGTATACCAAAACTAAATTTAAAATTTGAATGTTACTCATGCTATCATGAACCAAATGTTGGATTAAAAGCCATAGACATATCACTAAGCTCATCTCCCCCTTTTGACAACAATTCCAAAGGTCAAATGGGTGAAAAATAAACAAATACCTTCTCATGAACAACAATCTGCTATCATAGTGACACAAAACAACATTAGATCTGAATGAATAAAACTGAAAAGAGCACTACACAATGAAATATATAAATACCATGGTATCAAAACTAAACCAAGATGCCACCATGTTGAAAGTATAACCCAGGGGTGTAGAATATACATGAAAACTCCCCCTAAAACCATGCACTCAAAGAGATTAGTTTTTTCCCCTAAGAATAACACTGTACCAACACGATTCATCACACATTTTCATGTGTAATCACGAGGAATAACCATTTGGAAATGAAATGAAAATTCATCAAGTCGTAACAAGTATCAAGTTAACAAATGTGTTCAAAAAGAAACATTCTCTGCAAACAAATGTGTTGTAAGTACAAAGCCACTTTGAATTATTATTAGGGAAATGATTGTCTCATCGAAAGAACCAACACATACTTTTGTAGCAATATTGTCATAGACCACAACTAACTTGCACTAATGACTATTGCTGGTTTGGATACACCAAGTTTACTACTCACCCATCAACAAATCACTGTACATGTGATTCTATATTTTTTCCGAGCATTAAAAAGTACAACTCTCTTTCCACAAAACTATGCTCATGCACAAATGATATTCACCACATAGAAGATTAGAGTACAAAATTTCATTTTCTTTTCTTATGTATTATAGATGATATCCTTAGACATTATACCTTGTGTAATGCCATAGAAAGTGCACAAAGACAACAAAGAAGATTAGAAGCAAACATGCAATACTAAAATCTAAGATGCAAATCTAAATGTTAAGCAACAAAGAACAAAGGAAAGTCAGAAACGTAAACAAAACTAGAACAATCTCACCAATTTCAAACGTATTTCCATGATTCATCTCGATTGCCCTTCTCCATTTTGCTTGTGTAGTATATTTGCCCTCAGATTTCTTGTAATTCGTGCAAGTATAGCCTAAGATAATGATTAGCAAAATATTGAAGATTCAAGACAAAGTGCTCTCAAAAGTCATAAGAATTTGTGAGAGAGATTGGAATGAAGAATGACAAATCAATTTATAGAAAATTGATTATTCAAATGACAGGTCAAGATCGAAAGATCAACGAACGGTTGAGATTGACAGATTAGACATGCATTCTGATAACTGTTAGTAGTGACATGAGTGATACAAACTAGAAATAGGATTAAAGATTAAATAAATGATTTAATCTTCAGTTCGGCATTCGAAAACATAAGAAATATCTTTGCATGACAAAGATGAAGATTGATTATAACGACTCTCTTTTGAATGCATGCACGAGGTTTAATTAATTAAATAAGAATATTTAATTAATCCACATGTACACACAAATAAGTTAGAACTGGACGATTGAATGATCTGACGAAGAGATTACTCGAGAAGCCACTCAGAGATTAAATCAAGAGTTAAGGCGATTAAAATAGATGTAGCGAGTAAAAGTGAATACTTAGATAACCTCACATAATTATCTAAATATAGAAGAATGCATTAAAATAGAATTAATGAATTAAATAATTCATTTAATTTAAGACTTCGATATTGAAGAATAATTAAATAAATAAGATTTATTTAATTAAATGATGAAGGATTTAAATGAATAATTAAATAAAGAATTTATTTAATTATAGTTGAAATATGATAAAGAGTAAATTAAATAAGAATTTATTTAATTTGACAAGAAGAATAAGGTTAATTAGTAACATAATTAAATAAAAAGCGTTTATTTAATTAATCAGATAGAATAAAGAAAAGTGTGAATTAATTAAATAATTAAGATTATTTAATCATGACCATGAAGAATAGGAATTATGAAGAATATTGAAGTCGCAGGCTTAAAACCAGATTTCGGTGTCTACACCTTGTTGTTTCAGTACATACTCATCTTAAAATTTTCACTGTCTGTAGCATGTTTCACATAATTCACACCTAAATTGTTGAAACTTCAATGCAACCCATTAACAATTTAAACAAGATTTCCAACTCATTCTTGTAAACTGATATTTTCATTTAGGAAGATTTTAATATTAAGCATGAGCCAACCATACTCTACCAGCTAGACAATTGTGTATCAACAACAAACTTTCACTTTGAATCAGCATGTTAACTACTCCATCAACCTACCAATGTACAACATTATCATTCAAACTGATACTTACCACATGAGACACTTCAACAACAATCATATGAGTTTAGAACCACAAAATCAACATAGAAAAATGCTCTCCAATTCTCTTCAAGTGTATTGTCAAACAAAAATACAGAAATTCAAACCACTTTGTTACTTTGCACCATACAAAAACCATTTACATTGTTCATAAAGAAAGGATTAATGCACTGTCGAGCAAAAATAATGACATTGTCAAAAGTTATGCATTCAACGCTAGATAGCAATTAGATCTTCCTTTTGAAACATCAAACTTAACACAGTATATACTATTGTATAATTTTCAAGCAAATAACTCATTTGAATCACCTCATTATTTTCACATGTTCATCACTAGAATTTATAAAAAACTAAGAACCATATTTTGACCACTGTACTGCAAAGATAGAACCATAAACCCAATGCAGCTAACAACCACGGGGATATAAGATTATACTTGAAATGCACCCTAACAATACCCATAAATATAAGGAAGATCATCCAATCTCTCCCTCAACTGACCAACCATTTTCATGCATTTAGTTTCTTGCAAATTATAAATTTTCCCTTGAGTTCTTGAACTCGATGCAACAACTTCACCTATTTTCTTTCTAATCTCACATCCAAGAGCATCAAAAAGAACATAGAAACCCTGATCAAAGATCTGAGTTACACTTAAGAGATTATGCTTGAGACCTTCTGCATAGTACACATCCTGCAAAGGTAAGTATGATCCAAAGAAATAGTACCTTTCCCTATGATCTGAATACAATCATCATTTCCAAACCAAACTAAGCCACCATCACAATAATACAATATGAGAAAGTTGCATTTATGACCTATCATATGGTGAGAGCATCCATTATCTAAAACCCACACATTTTTCACCTTGTCATGTAAGGTTGTTTGATTAAGCATACCTTTTGTCTTTTCATCAACCTTCTTTGGCTTCCAAATCAACTTTGTTTGAGCAGTATTAAAAGATGTTTTGGAAAGAATGTTTGGTTTCTTTTGTTGTATAACATAGTTGGACCTATAACTCTTTGCTATATATCTAAGATTTCCACTTTGTGAGTATGAACTCCTTTTAGACATAACTGATGACTTCAAAGATTTTTCATTTTCCATATTGACATGTTAAGATTTATCAGAATGAGAGAATTGACCTTCCATAAACCCAAGGCCAATTTTGTCTTTATGGTATCTCTATTTACCTATAAGATCTTTCAGTTTGTTACTATTATCACACATCCCAAGTTCTTTCCTCAAGTCAGCAATTTTTTCCTCTAAAGTGCAACATTATTTTTCCTTTATTTATAATTGCATTTTAGTAACTTCTATTATTTCAATTTGAAGTTTTACATCAGCAATTCATTTTTCAGAGTTATTCACCTTATTGACCAGGTTTTCAGTGTCCTTTTGAATTTGATTTTTCTGCATCACAACCTCCTTTTTGAGTTTCTTAATTTCTCCTAGAGCACTTCTTAGCTCACCCTCAAAATCCACCTCAAGTTTAGATTGATCTCCAATCTATTCATTATGATTCAGATTTGAACTAATCATTGTCATAAATAGGGTTTCTTCTCCTTCTTCAATGGATGCATCTGTACCATTGTTTGTTACATCAACATCTTTGATGAATAGGTTTTCTTCTTTTTGATACTATTTTTCTTTCTAAAGTTATTTTATTTTTTCCTTCACTGTCTACTATTAAGTTCTTCATCACTTTCAGAGTCTTTGTTAGGGAATTTAGCAGCATAATTCCCAATCTTGCCATAATAAAAACATTTAAAAGGTATTTTCCCTTTATACCTACTAGATCCTCTTTTCAATTTACTCACAAGAACATACTCATTTTCATCCAATTTCTCTGAATCAGAGTTTATGTTATTATCCTTTTTTACAGACTTAAAGGAAGCTTCTTTGGTAGTGGGATTATCAGTACACATTCTCATTTCATAGGATGTAAATACACCATGGAGTTTATCTAAAGTGATTTTTTTTAAGTCTCGCTCTTCTACAAAAGATATTTTAGGATCATATTTAGGTGTTAGTGACCTTAACACCTTTTTAACAACTACACTTTCTAAAGTTTCACCAAGACCACGAATTGAGTTTACGGTTTCTTGGACTCTTAGAAGGTAATCAACTACCTTCTCTTCCTCAGTCATCTTTAAGCCTCCAAACTTGGCTCTAAAAGTTTGTAATTTAGCCTCTTTAAATTTTTCATCACCCTCATAAATACTAGACAGTTTATCCCAGATAGACTTTGCACTTTTACAGTCCATAATTTGAACAAGCACATCATTAGTCAGACCATAATAAATAGCATTTGTAGCCCTAGCATCACATTCATATTCTTTTTTCTTGTTTGGAGTAGAGGGTGTTGCAATGGAAATATACCCAGTCTTAATTGCATGCCAGACCTCATAGCCTAGATAAGTTATTTGATGTTGCATTCTAAATTTCAAAAAATAATAGCTAGTACCATCATATAAAGGTGCTCTGGAAGTAAAAATACCTTCCTAATTTTCCATGTCAAGTACTCCGCTAGGAATCTGGTGCAGGAGCACATGGCAAAGTTCAAAAGGTTATTGAAGTTTTGGCTTGAAGTTATATTTTGTGTTGTGTTATTTTGAGGTCATGTTGACCATCTAGTTAGGTATTGTTGTTTTGAATAAAACTTGATCTATCTATGATCAATGGATTGGGAGGTGGCAATCATGAGTGGGTTTTGAAGCTCCAACTTGTCATCATTACCAATCTAGTCAAGTGTTTGAAAACACATTGGGTTTTATAGATTGCATCGTTAGGTCATCTATGAGCTCGACCCATGAGACTCAACTGCTTGGGAAGCCTATTTAACACATGACTCAACCCTGAGGCAGGGTTGGAAGCATTTGTGTTTTGGTTGGAAATCAAAGGAAAACAATTTTTTTTATTATTTTTTTTTTTTTTAATTTTTTTCTGATTTTTGCTTATTAACAGTGCTAAAATGGATTAGTTAAGTTTCTATCATTAATGGAGGATGTAGTGTAGGTCAATAGCAATATTTGAGTACCATTTTGTAGTTTTGATTATTTGTTTTTCTTTGTTTGTGTAAATATTTTTGGTTTCCTATGCTTGTTGGCCTGAAACAAGCAGTGTTGAATAAATGGAGGCTTAGAGCACCTTCCCACCGTACAAACTGTACGGAATTTTGGGAAATGTTCCCTAGCTCCATGCTTGTACATATATTAGTTGGTAGGGTTTGTGTGGTTGTAGGAAGTGCTAGCATTTTGATGCCCTAGGCGAGCCAGTGCAGGCCTAGTTAGGGCAGTCTTGGAGAAAAAGTTGCATATCTTGCAGGGGAGAAGAGATCTTTGAGAAATTATTTTTGGAGAATTTAGGGGAAGTTCTTAACTATGCATGGTGGTTAGGAAGATGGTTTACCAATTCATTTAGTAGGAGAACTCTTTGACAGTCAGAAACAGCAGTGAGGAAGCTTGGAAACCCTAGTTTCTTGCCCATTTTGGTGTCTGGACAGCGTACGGCCTGAGCAGGTTTGAAACCATAAGAATCTTGGAGGTGAGGGAATGTGAAACATAGTTCCTAAGCAAAGAACCAGGTTATTTTGGTGGGTTTAGAAAGAAAAAGCATTTTACCCCTATTCAGAGACCTAGTTGGGGGCTCAAGGCTACTAGCCTTTCAAACCCTAGGAGAGCATTTTGAGAAAGAATTGGTAAGATAGAAACTTGTGGTTGTCTAAGAACCCTATACAAGCCATTTTGAAGTCTTTGTAACCTTTTCAAACCCCTGCAAGAACCTAGAAGAAGGTTGAGGTTATTTGGCCTTTAGGGTAGATTAAGGGCCAAAGGAGAGTGAAGCATTGAACCAAGGATTTGTTTGGTTGTTCAAAATTTGTCAAGATAGTGAGGTTGGCCAGGAGAACCAAGGGAACTTAGACAAGGTAGAGTTCCTATAGGTTAAGGTGGAACAACAACTACACCAAGGAGGTCTATGACAAGGCCTAGTGCAGGAATCTGTGGTTGATTCCTCCAGCCTCCCTATTAGGTTGGTATCAGAGCCAAGCTAAAGATTTGGGAAAGAGTGATATATGTCAGAGGTTGAGTCAAGTGATTCTTTCACCATGGTGACAAATGCACAATTGGCCAAGATGGTTGAAGGTCAGGAGGAAGAAAATAGGCAATTGAAAGAAAGAATAGAGTAGCTTGAGCAAGTATTGAACAATGTGAAGTTGGAAGGAAGGGTACCAAAGGAAGAAGAGGTTGCAGAGGAAGATAAGACCCCTGAACCTGACCCTGTTTTGCAGGAGGAGCCTTTCTTGAAGGCATTGAAAGCCTTGAGTGGAAAATAACTTGAAGGTATACCACTTTTTAGTGGAAAAATAGAACCTGATTTAGTCATGGATTGGATAGAAGGCATGGAGAATCACTTTGAGTGTGATGGAGTCACTGAAGCTCAGAAGGTGAAGGTTGCTAAGTCAAGATTGAGAGGATCAGCCTTGACATGGTGGAAGTTCATTCAGACATAAAGGGAGAAAGAAGGCAAACAACCCATATCAACTTGGAAAGGAATGGTTGCTAAAGTGAAGGAAGCCTACATGCTAGATGACTATGAGATTCAGTTGCACAAGAAGAGGCAAAGTCTAAGGAAGAAAGACCAAGATGTAAACACCTATACTGAAGAGTTCCAAAAGCTTTGTATGAGGTCTAATGTGATAGAGGATGAGTCTCAAGGTGGCTAGGTACCTTAATGGCTTGAAGTGGAATATTCAGGAGGAGATGGCTTTACTAAGTCCCAAGTTAGTCCACCAATGCTATCAATTGGCCATAAAGATCGAAGAGAGGAACAAGAGGAAGCAAGATCAATCTTCTAAGGGCAGAGGCAAAGGAAGAGATCAAAGGGATCAAAGAGGACAGCGTGGTGGTTACCAAGGTAGAGGCAATGACCAAAGGAATCACGGAGAATCCAAACTCACCGAGCATGGAGGTGAAGCATCCTCAAGAGGAGGATTTAATAGAGGAAGAGGACCTCAAGGAGGTTCAAACAGAGGAAGAGGAGCAGGCAAGAGTAGTTCCTATTTTGCAAACATGAAGTGTTATCATTGTAACCAACTAGGTCACCCTGCTTATAGGTGCCCGGAGAAAGCATCCTCTTCTAGCAATGAAAAGAGAGTGGCCTATGCACAAGAGGACACTATGAGTCCTAAGGAATCTGAAATCAGTCACATAGAATCTGAGGTAGGAGAAAATCTGATGTTTAATAGAGTTCTGATCAGGCAGCCAGTCAAAGAGGAACCTAAGCAAAGAAGAGCTCTTTTTAGAGTAAGGTGCAAGATACTTGGAAAAGTGTGCAAAGTTATTGTAGATTCAGGTTCAATAGACAATATAATCTCAGAGGAGCCAGTAACTAAGCTGAAATTGGAGAAGTCACCTCATACTAACCCCTACAAAGTCACATGGCTGAACAAAGGGCAGAGTGTTTTGGTTAATGAGCAAGTAACAGTGGAATTTTCAATTGGAGGATATAAAGATAAGCTAGTTTGTGATGTATTACCCATGGATGCATGCCATCTACTACTAGGAAGACCATGGCAATATGACAGAAGTGTCATTTATGATGGGAAAGAGAACACCATCTCATTCAAGAAGGATGGAAGAACCTTCAAACTGCAGTCATTGACAGAGGAAGATGAAGGACAGTCAAAGGTACCTAACATCATGTTGAGTAGTGGTAAGGAGTTCCTTAAGGACCTACACCAAGGGAATGAAGGATATGTGATCATGATGCAGTCCAAAGAGGAGGAAAAGGATGAAAAGACAGTCTTACCAGAAGCTGTCCAAAGGTTGCTTGATAAGTACAAGAGCATAGTTAGTGATGGTACACCTGCAACTTTACCACCAAAGAGAGCAATAAGTCATCAAATTGACTTCATACCTGGAGCCTCATTGCCTAACAAAGCAGCATACAAGCTTACGCCAGAGCAGAACCTAGAGGTAGCTAAGCAAGTGCAAGAATTATTGGATCAAGGCTTGATTCAAAAGAGCATCAGCCCATGTGCAGTGCCAGTGGTTTTGGCAACCAAGAAAGGAGGTAAGTGGAGACTTTGTACTGATTCTAGGGCAATAAATAGGATCACCATTAGGTATAGGTCTCCTATTCCTAGAATTGAAGACCTGATGGATTGTCTTGGAGGTGCTCAGTTCTTCACAAAGTTGGATCTCAAGAGCGAGTATCATCAAATCAGAATTAAGGATGGTGATGAGTGGAAGACAACTTTTAAGACAAATGATGGGTTATATGAGTGGAAAGTGATGCCATTTGGCCTCTCAAATGCCCCTAGCACGTTCATGAGACTAATGAATGAAGTGCTTAAATATTTCACAGGGATCTTTGTGGTAGTATATCTTGATGACATACTGATTTTCAGTAAGACAGCAGAAGAACACTTGAAGCATGTGGAGATGGTTCTTAGAAGGTTGCAAGAAGAGAAGTTGGCAATCAATCTTGAGAAGTGTGAGTTCTTCAAGCAGGAACTTGTGTATTTGGGTTTTGTAGTATCCCAAGGAATGTTGAAGATGGATCCAAGCAAGGTGGAAGCCATCCTAAACTGGCCCACACCAACCACAGCAACAGAGGTAAGGAGTTTTCATGGTTTAGCTCAGTTCTATAGAAAATTCATAAGGAATTTTAGTGGCATATGTGCACCAGTCCTAGATACTATCAAAGGTGGTCTAAAAAACAAAGTTTAAGTGGACTCTAGAGGCTGATAAAGGGTTTGAAAAACTGAAACAAGAAGTGGCAACTCAACCAATTCTATTGTTGCCTAGTTTTGACAAGTTGTTCACAGTTGAGTGTGATGCAAGTGGAGTAGCAGTAGGAGGAGTACTTAGTCAAGAAGGTAGGCCTGTAGCCTTCTTTAGTGAAAATCTCAATGAAGCCAAGCAAAAGTACTCTACCTATGATCTAGAATTATATGCTTTAGTGCAGTCCCTTAGGAAGTGGAGGCATTATTTGTTGCCCAAAGAGTTTGTGGTTTTTACTGATAACTAGGCACTTAGTTATATCAACACACAAGAGAAGTTAAGTAATAGGCATTTGAAATGGATGGAATACATCCAAGCCTTCACATTCACTATCAAGCACAAGAAAGGGAAAATGAACAAGGTGGCAGATGCATTAAGCAGAAGGTTGTTGACAGTCCAAGAGATACAGCTAAAGAGCATTGGATTAGAGAGTTTCAAAGACCTCTATGGTGAAGATGAAGACTTCTCAGAAGCTTACAAGGTATTTTATGATTTTGAGAATCATTTTCATAGCCAATATGCTGAGTATACATTGCAAAATGGACTGTTGTTTAAGGGCAATCAGTTATGTGTTCCAAGAGGATCAATGAGCGAAAATCTGATTCAAGAAAAGCATAATGGCAGTCTTAGTGGGAATTTTGGTATCGATAAGAATTTAGAACTAGTGCAAAGGTTCTATTATTGGCCTAAGTTGGCAAGAGATGTTAGGAGGTATGTAGAACAGTGTGTTGTATGCATGAAAGCTAAGGGAGGATCTAGCAGTGTAGGTTTATATCAACCCCTGCCCATTCCTAACAGACCATGGGAGTGTGTGAGCATGGATTTTGTGGTAGTTCTTCCTAAGACCAAGACTGGTTTTGATAGTGTTTATGTGGTGGTGGACAGATTTAGCAAGATGAGTCACTTCATTCCTTGCAAAACTACTCATGATGCCAGCTACATAGCTCATCTTTTCTTCAAGGAAGTTGTTAGGATTCATGGCTTGCCTCTAAGCATTGTTTCTGACAGAGATGTGAAGTTCATGAGTCACTTTTGGAAGACTCTATGGAGCAGATTGGGTACAAATCTGTCATTTGGATCAGCTTACCATCCTCAGACCGATGGACAAACTGAGGTGGTTAACAGGGTGCTTGGAAATCTTTTGAGGTGCTTAACTAAAGAGTACAGATAGACATGGGATATGGTTATTTCCCAAGCTGAATATGCCTATAATGACAGTGTAAACAGGACAACAAGGAAGAGTCCTTTTGAAGTTGTATATGGAATGCACCCACGAGGAATTTTTGAACTCAGAGACCTTGGATCTATGGAGAACAGGAGTGGACATTCAGAAGACTTCACTCAGACCATGAAAGAGATTTGGGAGTAGCTCAAGAAAACAGTTACAGCAGCAACCCAAAAGTTGAAGGAGAAAGCTGATTTGTCAAGGAAAGAGGTGCAGTTTCAAGTAGGGGACTATGTTATGGTCCACCTTAACAAATCCAGATTACAGAAAGGAATGTCAACCAAAATGCAGATGAAAAGAGTGGGACCATGCAAGGTGTTATCCAAGTATAGACAAAATGCTTATAAGGTGGAATTACCAACAGACCTAGGCATTTCTCCAGTATTTAATGTGGCTGAACTGATCAAATACAAGGGGACAGTCACTGTCAGGGATCAGAACAGCAGGGAGGTGTTCAAGGATGTTAGCAACATTTCCTTACCTAATCCAGAGAAGCCTCAGGCAGAGAAGATCTTGGAGTCCAAAGTGAAAAAGTCTACAAGGAACAAGGTGTACATGGAGCACCTTATCAAGTGGAAGAATAAGCCTGACTCAGAAGCTACATGGGTACAAGAAGATCAGTTTAAGCAACAAGGCATTGATATGTCTCTGATTTCTCCAAAAATTCCTTAGTTGTTTGTGCTGAGAGGGGGAGAATGGTGTAGGAGCACCTGGCAAAGTTCAAAAGGTTATTGAAGTTTTGGCTTGAAGTTATATTTTGTGTTGTGTTATTTTGAGGTCATGTTGACCATCTAGTTAGGTATTTTTGTTTTGAATAAAACTTGATCTATCTATGATCAATGGATTGGGAGGTGGCAATCATGAGTGGGTTTTGAAGCTCCAACTTGTCATCATTACCAATCTAGTCAAGTGTTTGAAAACACATTAGGTTTTATAGATTGCATCGTTAGGTCATCTATGAGCTCGACCCATGAGACTCAACTACTTTGGAAGCCTATTTAATGCACGACTCGACCTTGAGGAAGGGTTGGAAGCATTTGTGTATGGAAGTTTTGGTTGGAAATCCAAGGAAAACAACGTTTTGTTCTTTTTTTTTCTTTCTGATTTTTGCTTATTAACAGTGCTAAAATGGATTAGTTAAGTTTCTGTCATTAATGGAGGATGTAGTCTAGGTCAATAGAAATCTTTGAGTACCATTTGGTAGTTTTGATTATCTGTTTTTCTTTGTTTGTGTAAATATTTTTGGTTTCCTGTGCTTGTTGGCCTGAAACAGGCAGTGTTGAATAAATGGAGGTTTAGAGCACCTTCCCACTGTACAAACTGTACATCCTTTTGGGAAATGTGCCCTAGCTCCATTCTTGTACATATATTAGTTGGTAGGTTTTGTGTGGTTGCAGGAAGTGCTAGCATTTTGATGCCCTATGCGAGCCAATGCAGGCCCGGTTAGGGCAGTCTTGGAGAAAAAGTTGCATATCTTGCAGGGGAGAAGAGATCTTTGAGAAATTATTTTTGGAGAATTTAGGGGAAGGTCTTAACTATGCATGGTGGTTAGGAAGATGGTTTACCAATTCATTTAGTAGGAGAATTCTTTGACAGTCTGAAATAGCAGTGAGGAAGCTTGGAAACCCTAGTTTCTTGCCCATTTTGGTGTCTGGACAGCGTACGGCCTGAGCAGGTTTGAAACCATAATAATCTTGGAGGTGAGGGCATGTGAAACACAGTTCCTAAGCAAATAACTAGGTTATTTTGGTGGGTTTAGAAAGAAAAAGAATTTTACCCCTGTTCAGAGACCTAGTTGGGGGCTCAAGGCTACTAGCCTTTCAAACCCTAGGAGAGCATTTTGTGAAAGCGTTGGTAAGATAGAAACTTGTGGTTGTCTAAGAACCCTAGACAAGCAATTTTGAAGTCTTTGTAACCTTTTCAAACCCCTACAAGAACCTAGAAGAAGGTTGAGGTTATTTGGCCTTTAGGGCAGATTAAGGGCCAAAGGAGAGTGAAGCATTGAACCAAGGATTCGTTTGGTTCAAAATTTGTCAAGATAGTGAGGTTGGCCAGGAGAACCAGGGGAACTTAGACAAGGTAGAGTTCCTATAGGTTAAGGTGGAATAGCAACTACACCAAGGAGGTCTATGACAAGGCCTAGTGTAGGAATCTGTGATTGATTCCTCCAGCCTCCCTATCAGAATCCCTTAAGTAGGTTAAACTTTTGGAAAGGTTATGGCTCTGATACCACTTGTTGGAGTACAAAAGACACTGAGAGGGGGGGTGAATCAGTGTCTTAATAAACAGTTTCAATTTATTGATATTTCAAAAACCACACAATCTCTTTGAAAATAGTAAATGTTTAGTTTCAAGATTATGATCAAATGTGACAACCAAATTCAGATTCTCAAACAACATATAAACACAAATGCTACAATGTAAATATAGAAGACAACAATATCAAAAGGAATACACAAAAGAAGTCATGACACAATATTTTTCATGAGTGGAAAACCCTCATAGGGATGAAAAACCACTCGTAAATTCCTTGTTGGCTTATCAAAATTGCCTCACTGGCTACAAAATGCCCCATTGGTAAAGCCTCACTAGCACAACATCAATGGCTATAGAATGTATCACTGTCAAAACCTCACTAGCTACAAAATGCCTCATTGACAACAAAAGCCTCACTGGCTACAAAATTTCTCACTGGAAAACACAACTGCCTCATTAGCAAAACATATCATCATTGGCCAAAGATCAAACTTGTCTCACTGACATGATCTCTTACAAAATTTTATGAATCATGAATAAAAAAATTACATAGGGATACTTTGTTTCACTACATAACATTTCCACTTTCCAAACTAACACATTCTATATCCTAAAGATTCATTGATGTGGAATCTTTAAAATACAAAATATATTAGTTTACACATCTCATTGTTTTGCATATTATTTACAAAACAATATTACATAATTTTGTTTACAAATTCAACATGATATATCTTTGTAAAGAACTGAACCAATAATAGTAACATATCATTGCTTTTATAACAATCAAAAGTTCACATAATGCTACCATTTATCATTGACTAAAACTATCAAATAAATCCTCTTCATACCATTTTCATAACTGCCTCTTGATCCATCATGATGTCTCTCTTCTACAATGCAAAATCTACATTTTATGACTGCATTCAACATTATAAACATATGTACCACACCTTTATACATGGTCGACATTGTGAACAAAATAGGGTGTAGAGTCTAAACAAGAAACCCACATCAATGTTACAAAAAACCCTAATGTTCACCTTATGAATATATTCAAATATTTGACATAGAGTCATGCCCTAGTAAGTATCAAAATGTAAAGTACCCCTTTCATGGTGTGCCCTAGCAACAGGTGAAAACAACTAATCAACTATAGAATGATTAAAAACTTAAGGAGCTCAACCTCAAACAACCATTGACTTCAAAAAGAAATAGAAAACAACTTTCAACCACACAATCGACTAGAGTTTGCACAATAAAAATCTCTTACCTCACTTGAATGCGACTCATACTTGAATGGAAGACAACATCACCTCAAATTTCATCAACAAAACTGTTTGAAACTACTTTTTTCCTCTTTTCTTGCCACCATACCACCTCTCTTCCAAGCTCTTCCAAAACATAATACAACCTTCAACAAATTTCCTTTGAAAATGTGCACGAGACCATCATTAAGGGAAAATGAAAACTATAGTGTTGGAATCCCTCATTATACCTTTTCTTTTGCAAAAAAAAAAACAACCACACCTTTATGTTAACATTTCATCATCAATTATTTCCCTTTGCTAGTCAAAAACAATTATCATTGTGTTGGTATTAGCTATTATTTGCATGACCACTTTAAACCTCATGATGTGCAACAATGTATGTTGGTCCACTAAATCAAGCTCCATAATACCTTGTGATGGTTTAATAAAATATGTACTAAGTGATAACCAAAATCAATGTATAAAACCAATATGTTGATCAATGATATCAAATTGATAAGTGTAATCTCAAGTCCAAAACTAAAGACCAATGTATGGTCTAACTCCTTTTAAATTTCCTTATAATCAATGAAAACATGATTAAGTTCTCTTTTCACATAATATGCCTTGAGTATTCAAATGCAGAAAATGTCAAGGAAAGTCCCATATAACAGTGTTATTTCAAAGTTCCTAAATAACATAATACTTTCCAACACTGTAAGTGCCAAGATCAACTCTTGACATCAATGCCAAAACCAATGTCAAAGGGGTTAACAAACTCCCCCGTTGGCATTGATGTCAAACCAAACAATTGATAGAATATCACCTGTAGAAGCACCAATGCACCAATCCCTTCCATATAAAAAAATCACCAACATTATGCAATATTGAGCATTAAACATCATGAACCAAATGAACAACCATAACTGATCTTGTATACCAAAACTGAATTTAAAATTTGAATGTCACTCATGCTATCATGAACCAAATGATGGACTGAAAACCATAGACCTGTCACTGAGCTCATCTCCCCCTTTCAAAAATAATTCCAAAGGTCAAAGGGGTGGGAAATCAACAAATACTTGCTCATGAACAACAATCTGTTGTCACAGTGACACAAAACAACATCAAATTTCAATGAATAAAATTGAAAAGAGCACTACACAATGAAATATAGAAATGCCATGGTATTGAAATTGAACCAAGATGCCACCATGATGAAAGTATAACCCAAGGGTGTAGAATATGCATGAAAACTCCCCCTAAAACCATGCACTCAAAGAGATCAGTTGTTCCCCCTGAGAATAACAATGTACCAGCACGATTCATCACACATTGTCATGTGTAATCACCAAGAATAACCATTTGGAAATGAAATGAAAATGCATCAAGTATCATCAAGTATCAAGTTACCAAATGTGTTAAAAAAGAAACATTCTCTACAAGAAAATGTGTTGTAAGTACAAAGCCACTTTGAATTATTATCAGGGAAATGATAGTCTCATCGAAAGAACCAACATACACTTTTGTAGCAATATATTTTCATAGACCATAACTGAACTGGACTAATGACTATTGTTGGTTTGGATATACCAAGTTTACTGCTCACCCATAAATAGATCACTGTACCCATGATTCTATATTTTTGCAGAGAATTAAAAATTACAATTCACTGTCCACAAAACTATGCTCATGCACTAATGATATTCACCACATAGAAGATTAGAGTAGATACTTTCATTATCTTTTCTTATGTATTATAGATGATATCCTTAGACATTGTACCTTGTTGTTTCAGTACACACTCATCTTAAACTTGTCACTGTTTATATCATGTTGCACATAATTCGCACTTGAATTGTTTAAACTTCAATGCAACCCATTAACAATTCAAACAAGATTGCCAACTCATTCTTATAAACTAATATTTTCATTTAGGAAGATTTTAATATTAAGCATGAGCCAACCATAATCTACCAGCTCGACAACTATGTATCTACAACAAACTGTCACTTTGAATCAGCATGTTAACTGCTCCATCAACCTACCAATGCACAACATTATCATTCAAACTAATACTTACCACATGAGACACTTCAACAACAATCATATGAGTTTAGAACCATAAAATCAACATAGAACAATGCTCTCCAATTATCTTCAAGTGTATCAATCAAACAAAAATATAGAAATTCAAACCACTTTGTTACTTTACACCATACAAAAACCATTTACACTATTCATAAAGAAAGGATTGATGCACTATCGAGCAAAAACAATGACATTGTCAAAACTTATGCATTCAACATTAGATATCTATCATATCTGCCTTTTGAAAAATCAAACTTCACACAGTATACACTATTGTATATTGTTCAATCAAATAACTCATTTGAATCACCTCATTATTATCACATGTTCATCACTAGAATTTGCAAAAAACTAAGAACCATATTTTGATCACTGTACTGCAAAGATAGAACCATAAACCCAATGTAGCTAACAACCACAGGGATATAAGATGATACTTGAAATGCACCCTAATAACACACATAAACAATTTAGTGAAAATAAATGTGAGGAAAATCATCCAATCTCTCCCTCAAATGACCAACCATTTTCATACATTTAGTTTCTTGAAAATTATAAATGTTCCCTTGAGTTCTTGAACCCACTGCAACAAATTCATCTTTTTTCTTTCTAATCTCACATCCAAGAGCATAAAAAAGAATATAAAAATCCTAATCACAAATCTGAATTACGCTTAAGAGATTATGCTTGAGACCTTCTGCATAGTACACATCCAGAAAAAGTGAGTCATCATCCAAAGAAATAATACCTTTTCGTATGATTTGAATACAATCATCATTTCCAAACCACACTAAGCCACCATCACAATATTCAAATTTGAGAAATTTTCTTTTATCACCTATCATATGGTGAGAGCATCCACTATCTAAAACCCACACATTTTTCACCTTGTCATGTAAAGATGTTTGATTAAGCATACCTTTTGTCTTTTCATCAACCTTGTTTGGCTTCCAAATCAACTTTGTTTGAGCACTATTAAAAGATGTTTTGGAAAGAATGTTTGGTTTCTTTTTTTCTATAACATGGTTGGACCTGTAACTCTTTGCTATATATATAAGATTTCCACTCTGTGCATTTGAATTCCTTTTAGAACTAATTGATGACTTCAAATATTTTTCATTTTCCATATTGACATGTTGAGATTTATTAGAATGAGAGCATTGACCTTCCATAAACCCAAGGCTAGTTTTGTCTTTATGGTATCTTTGTTTACCTATAAGATCTTCTAGTTTGTTACTGCTATCACACATGTCAAGTTCTTTCCTCAAGTCAACAATTTTTTCCTCTAAAGTGTAGCATTCTTTTTCTTTGATTTCTAATTGCATTTTAGTAACTTCTAGTATTTCAATTTGAAGTTTCAGATTAAAAATTCATTTTTTAGAGTTATTCACCTTATTCACCAAGTTTTCTGTGTCTTTTTTAATCTGATTTTTCTACATCATAGCCTCCTTTTTGAGTTTCTTAATTTCTCCTAGAGCACTTCTCAGCTCACCCTAAAAATCCACCACAAGTTTAGATTGATCTGCAATCTCTTCATTATGATTCTAATTTGAACTAATGATTGTCATAAATATTGTTTCTTCTCCTTCTTCATTGGATGCATTTATACCATTGTCTGTTACATCAACATCTTGATCAACATCTTCCTTTTGATACTATTTTTCTTTCTAGAGTTATTTTATTTTTTCTTTACTTGTCTACTATTAACCTCTTCATCACTTTTAGAGTCTTTGTTAGGGAATTGAGCAACATAATGCCCAATATTTCCACAACCAAAACATTTAAAAGGTAGTTTCCCTTTATACCTACCTGATCCTCTTTTCAATTTACTCACAAGAACATACTCATTTTCATCCAGTTTCTCTGAATCAAATTTTATGTTATTATCCTTTTTCACAGACTTAAAGGAAACTTCTTTGGTAGTGGGATTATCAATACACATTCTCATTTCATAGGATGTAAATACACCAGGGAGTTTATCTAAAGTGAGTTTTTTTAAGTCTCACTCTTCTACAACAGAGATTTTAGGATCATATTTAGGTGTCAGTGACCTTAACACCTTTTTAACAACTACAATTTCTTCTAAAGTTTCACCAAGACCACAAATTGACTTTACAGTTTCATGGAATCTTAGAAGGTATTCAGCTATCTTCTCTTCCTCAGTCATCTTTAAGTATTTAAACTTGGCTCTAAAAGTTTGTAATTTAGCCTCTTTAAATTTTTCATCACTCATAAATACTTGACAGTTTATCCCAGATAGACTTTACACTTTTACAGTCCATAAGTTTAACCATCACATCATTAGTCATACCACAATAAATAACATTTGTAGCCCTAGCATCACATTCATATGATTTTTCTTGTCTACAGTAGAGGGTGATGTAGTGGTAGTATACTCAGTCTCAATTGCATGCCAAACCTCATAGCCTAGAGAAGTTATATGACGTTGCATTCTAAATTTCCAAAAAGCATAGCTAGTACCATCAAATAAAGGTGTTCTAGAAGTAGAAAGACCTTCCTAATTTTCCATGTCAAGTACTCCACCGGGAATCCCCTAATTTGGTTAAACTTTTGGCAAGGGTATGGCTCTAATACCACTTGTTGGAGTATGAAAGACACAAAAGTGGGGGGTGAATCAATGTCTTAATAAACAATTTCAATTTATTGATATTTCAAAAATGACATAATCTCTTTAAAAACAATAAATGTTCAGTTTCAATATTATAATCAAATGTGATGACCAAATTCAAATTCTCAAACTATATATAAAATCAAATGTTGCAATGTAAATATAGAAGACAATAAGATTAAAAGGGATCCAAAAAAGAGTCATGAAATAGTATTTTCCATGAGTGGAACACCCTCATAAGGATGAAAAACCACTCGTAAATGACTCGCTGGTTTATCAAAACTGCCTCACTGGAAAAGCCTCAATGGCTACAAAATGCCTCACTGGTAAAGCCTCACTGGAAAAGCCTCACTCACTACAGAATGCATCACTATCAAAGCCTCACTGGCTACAGAATGCCTCACTAGCAACAAAAGCCTCACTAGCTACAAAATGTCTCACTGGCAAGCACAACTGTCTCACTAGCCAAAGATCAAACTTGTCTCACTGGGATGATCTTTTTCAACATTTTCTGAATCATGAATAACCAAATTATGGAGGGTTACTCTATTTCACTACATAACATTTCCACTTTCCAAACTAACACATTCTATATCCTAAAGATTCATTGACGTGGCATCTTTAAAATACAAAATATATTAGTTTACACATTTCACTGTTTTGCATACTGTTTACAAAACTCTATTTACAAATTCAACATGATATATCTTTGTAAAGCACCAAACCAATAATAGTAACACATCACTGCTTTTATAACAATCAAAATTTCACATAATGCTGCCATTTGTCACTGACTGAAACTATCAAATATATCCTCTTCAAAAAAAATTCATAGCTGTCTCTTGATTCATCGTGATGTATCTCTTCTACAATGAAGACTCTACATTTTATGACTACATTCAACATTATAAACATATGTACCACACCTTTATACATGGTCGACATTGTGAAAAAAATAGGGTGTAGAGTCTAAACAAGAAACCCACATCAATGTTATACAAAACCCTAATTTTCACCTTATGAATAAATTTAAATATTTGACATAGAGTCGTGCCCTAGCAAGTATCAAAATGAAAAACATTCCTTTCATGGTGTACCCTAGCAACGGTTGAAAACAACTAATCAGCGTTAGAATTATTTCAAAATCAAGGAGCTCGACCTCAAACAACCATTGACTTGAAAAAGAAACAAAAAATAACTTTCAGCCACAAAACCGACTAGAGTTTACACAAGAAAAACCTATTTCCTCACTTGAATGCAACTCATAATTTAATGGAAAACAACATCACCTCAAATTTCATCAACAAAACTTCCTGAAACCGGTTTCTTCCTCTTTTGTTGCCACCATACCACCTCTCTTCCAAGCTCTTCCAAAACCTAATACAACCTTCAACAAACTGGCTTCAAAAATGTGCACAAGACCATCATTTAGGGAAAATGAAAACTATAGTGTTGACATCCCTCATTATACCTTTGTTTTTTTCAAAACAAAAAAAAACCACATCATTATGTCAACATTTCATCATCAATCTATAGTGTTGGCTATCTTATTTTGAATAAGCAACCTTACCTTAAACTTGTCACAAGGTACTTTATTGTCGTACTCTTAGTCATCTTCTTAGGTCATATTACTATTCACACCCATCATCCTTCTACGCTTGCATACCTTAGACATACTCAAGATATTGACTTCATTGTGACATTATTGACACTTTGACCATTGTCACTTTGATTCGTTATCTTGACACCATCCTTAGACATCATTCATACGTTGAAAAATCCCATATATAAATAGTCATCTTGCATAGACAGTACCATAGCTTGGACCTCATTGTGACGTCATCTTATTGACACCTTGACATATTATCACTTTGAATCCATAACTTGGTATCATCCTTAGGCATATCCTATACTTTGAAAAAAATTCAAAAACATGGTTGCATAACCTTGGTCTTAGACATACCTTGGTCATAACTAGACATAATCCTTGCAGATTCACCTTAGACATCATACCATATCACCTTCCCATTCATCTCCCTCTTGCAAGCCTTATATGGTCGAAACAAGGCTGCAAAGGAAACGAAAAGAAATGGATTTTTCACAAGATGATGGTTTTTTCAACCTCTTTTGCATACCTTCCAAGGGTCGCCTATACCAAAAACTTTATCCTTAGAGACCAATAAGGAACTGTCACCATAGAAGAAATAGAGGTCACCACACAAGATCTTAAAGTAACCTATTTTGTAGATGAAATTGTGGCATTAAACCCTCAATGATTCCTAGATAAACTTTTGTCAGAAGGAGCCACAATACCTCCTGGGTTTGATGTCAATAGTACCCTCTAAACAATTCCTACACCAAATAAGCAAAGTCAAGGGCATAATACACCCATTTCTAGTAGTCCCATATCACAAGTCAACTCATCTATGCCATTAGGAGGATCCACACAAGATGTAACCACAATCCATACCTCACCACTTGGTACACAAAACTTGACACAAGGCATGACACCAAACATGACACAAGGCATAGCACAAACCATGACACAAGGAATAACTCCAAACATGACACAATCCATGTCACAACCCTTGGGTGCCTCGTCCAACCCATTTTCCACATTAAACACCATGGGGGCATAATCCTCTAATCCATTTGGCACAAACACTACAACCAAGAGACCAAATATTCTCATCAACAAGACTCCTAAAATGAAATCTATACCAAACATGGGGGCCTATCAACATACCATTGTGTCACAACAAGGGCCTACTCCTCATACATAGGTGCAAAACAATACCCAAGGATATATTTCGCAAAATACACAGTATGGAAACCAAAATCCACATGGTCATACTTTTACAAGATCATGGAATAAACAATCCAATCTTCTCCATAACACCCACATTCCCACTTATAACCAAAACATTCATAACCAAGTACCATCTTACACAAAAATGAAAAACCAAAACTCGTCATACACACACACACCCAATCAAAACCCATCTCATAATATTGGATTCCAAAATACCAACATGAGCTCTAAAAATACACAAGACCCATCATTGACTCAAGTAGATTTCCTAGCCACTCAAATGTTGGCCCTACAACAACAAATTGAAAGCATGCAAGTGTCTAACAAGAAGACTTACTCCACAAAAAGACTTATGTCGCTATCCATTTGACAAGAGTTTATACATGCCGCCCTTCCCACATGGTTATATCATGCGTAACTTGCCTAAGTATAAAGGGAAGGGAAATCCTATCGAACACATAAGGGAATTTTCCACATCCTGTATAGACATTTCATATGAACCAACATATTTAATGATACTTTTCCCATGAAGTCTTATGGGCATAACACTTGAGTGGTTTGCACACCTACCAATTGGCATAAGAACATGGAGAGAGCTAGTAGAAAAATTTGTGGAACACTTTGCATTCAACATTGGCAATGAAATAACTATCTCCACCCGATGTCATACCACATAAGAAGAGGGTGAAAACTTTGTTACCTTCTTCCAATGATGGAGGGGTTTGGCTAGCTGATGTCTCGTCGAAATACCTAAAAAGCAAAAAGTTGTCATGTTTATAGAGAACCTCAACTCAAACTTGAAACATGATTTACAAGTGCAATTTTGTACTTCATTTGCTGACCTAGTGGAGAAAGGTATTATCCTTGAAAAATCCCTCATTGACAAGGGAGAAATCAAGACTACCAACAAAAGCACGACCACCCAAAATACATCAAATCACAAAGGAAAATATTGGGCTCATAACAAAAATGTGACCAATGATGGATTCATTGATGCCAAGACAATGTACACAAGCCCTACCATTACACTTAGAGGACCCAATGCATCTAATAACACACCCATACCTCTCAATCAAACACAAATTCCATCTAGAGCACTCAAGAATAGAGATTCCAAAAGGAAGTTTCCTACAAGATGTAAATACACTCCCCTTGGGTAACCTATCAAATCCGTCTTCAAACAAATTTTGCAGCACAATGCCATAAAAATTTCTGACACAAAACCATTTGACCCTAGACAATTCAAACTATCATAGTGGGATGACAATGCCTTTTGTGACTACCACCAAGGTAAAGGACATTGCACTGCATAATTTTTGACAATTAAAGAACATCATCCAAGACCTTATTGAAAATAACACTATTGAATTCAATGGAAAACAACAACAACAATCATCTAATAGCGACCATAAAGTCTTCATAGATCCTTTACATGACCATGGAAAAGGAAATGCCTCCAATTTAGGTAATAAGACCAATAACAATTAATCCAATTACACTAATGCCAAATTTGACTATACCACCATAGTAAATCATATCTGCACTGCCGATGATTATGTCAATACCATTACCATAAAGAAACCACCAGAGTGTGTTGTTAACACTCATCAAGATAAGGTGACCATCCAAGGCCCTCCTCCACAACAACAATAGTAACCGAAGTCCCACTATAATTTACTTGACCATTTAGGGAAGACTCCAGTGAAAATATCTATTCTAGAATTGTTGTGTATATCACCTAACCATCGAGCCATTCTTGACAAGGCCCTACAAGACACTACCATTCCCACCGACCTTGATGCCAACTGATTGCAAGAGATGGTGGGTTACTTGGCTGATTTGCATCATGTCACCTTTTTTGATCAAGACTATTCAACCACAAAGACAAACCATAACGACCCTTTGCATCTTGAATTCCACATTCATAAACACAAATTCAGGAGAGTTTTGGTAGATGGTAGAGAAGGGTTGAATATATGTACCCTCAAACTGGTTAAGATATTAGGATTCTTGGAAGCATGTGTAGACATGACCAAAAGCATTGTTACCAAGGCATATGATGATGAAGAATGATCTTCTAAAGGAGTTATCACACTACCTATTAGAGTTGAACCTACAATCATGGAAACTACTTTCCAAGTATTGGATCTCGACCTCCCATACAATATTCTCCTAGGCTGACCATGGATTCATGCCATGAATGATGTCCCATACAATGGCACCGAAATCATAATAGCTAGTGATCCTGATCCATTCCAATATTGTACCAATCTATGTGGAACACCTCAATAACAAGTGCCTATCAATCAATAGGATTCATCATCTCATTCATCAGACTTCATTAACCCATCCTCTCTATCCAAAGCATCCACTTCCAAATCTCTATCTTTTGATCCTAAGTTTGAGGTCCAAGATAAAGGATGTGGTGAATATCACATGAAGACATCCTATTGTATCAATAAATTGAAAACTCCTCAATCATATGGAAAGCTGACAATAGATAAAAGACAACCCAAGGTCACCATTCACTTGCCTCCCACAACTACTTTCACAAAATGGGGGGAGTTAAGCAAAGAAGCAATCAACGAAGAGGATGTGACCTCCTAGCTCTACAAAGAAGACAATGAAAAAGCTCCTCCACCCACAAAAATACCCATATAACAGTATGGAAAAGGTTTCAAGATCATGCAAGACAAAGGCTATGATGGGCATACTAGACTTGGATTGAATAAAAATGGGATGACCGAACCTTTGTCTATGTCTAAACGACCAAAAGGTCTAGGCCTTGGGTTTAAACCAATTAAGATTGGTGTTTCTAGTACCCTAGTACCTTTAAGTGAGGAAGTGAATGCTTATAAGGTTGTTGAGGCATCTGCAATACCTGACACCCATGAACAATCTGACACATATGACGATGACTACATTGAAATTGATTCCAATGAATATGAGTGAGACTCTTGTACAACTAGTGATTATGAGCTAGAACGAGTCTTCACCGAACTTGACCTATCCAATACCATGATTTGAGACCCCAATAACACTTTTATTTACTATATATGCCCTAAACCTTGAAAATACTGATGATGGAATGCCCTTAGTCTATCCTCAACTCATTGATTGGGACCAACAGGGACCTCCTGTCTTAGATGTATTCGAGAATGATGAAGCAATTGTTGAGTTCATGGGACTAAGAGAAATAATTACTAGTGGTGATCCCAAGGCTAGATTTACCATTGAATTGGATCATATGGCATATTTTGGGGAGTCTGTCCACCTGTCCACCCCTCTAGTTGCAAAAGTAAAAATAAAAAATAAAAAATGAAGAGTCTCTAGGTGAAAATTGCAAGGCACCTTTAGACTGTGAAAAAGTAAAAAGAAAGGACCTATCCAAGGGAAACAAATTCTCTAAGGAACCCAAGGATGGAGGGTTTGGCGTTCTCCCCATTGCTAAAGATAATTTTCCAATGCTCATTGAGAAATCCATGGAATTCAATATTGGCACCGAAGAAAATCCCTGAATTATTCATTTTGTAGCATCATTAACAGAGTCTAAACACCTAGAGTTCAATACATTCTTCATAGAAAAATAAATAAAAATTTCTTGGTCTTATGCTGATATGACAGGGTTAGACCCTAAATTGATATTACATCACTTGCCACTACACCTTGATGCCAAACTAGTCAAGCAAAAGCTTAGAAAAATGCATCTGTAGATTGCTCTATTAGTCAAAGATGAACTAAAGAAACTATTAGATGTTGGTTTTATCAGGTCTATCAACTATGCAGAATGGATTTACAATCTTGTACTGATAGAAAAACCAATGGGTGGGATCCGCATTTGCACTGACTTTCACGACCTAAATAAGGCATGTCCTAAAGATGATTTTCCATTACCAAATATTAACATAATCATAGACTTGATAGATGGATATGAAATGTTATCCCTTATGGATGGCTTCTTAGGGTATAATCAAATCAAAATAGCACCAAAAGATCAACATAAGATAGCCTTTAATTTCCCATGGGGAACTTATTGTTGGAATGTCATGTCTTATGGACTTAAAAATGTCGAAGAAACATATCAATGGGCCATGACAACAATCTTTCATGACTTGATGCATACTCTAATGGAAGATTATGTAGATGACCCATTAGCCAAATCATTGAATCGAGGTGACCACTTGAGAGTTAAACAAGATCTTCAAAATATTGGAAGAATACAAAGTCAGATTAAATCCCAAAAATTATGTTTTTGGAGTAACACCAGGAAAACTCCTAGGTTGTATAGTTTCTAGACAAGGTATTAAAGTAGACCCGACAAAAGTCAAAGCTATAATGGAAATGCCTCCACATATGAACATCAGTCAAATACAAACACTTCAAGGATGACTTCAATCCATCAGATGATTCATAGCACAACTGGTCGACAAGATACATCTATTCCAAAATTTACTCAAAAAAGGTGTACCGTTCATATGGATAGAAAAGTGTTAGGAAGATTTTCAACAAATCAAGGATTATCTACTAACACCACTAGTATCAATGCCACCCATTGATGGGAGACCTCTTATCCTATATATTTCAGCAACTACATCCGCATTGGGGGCATTATTTGCATAGAATGATGATGAAGGCCATGAGCGAGTAGTGTATTACATCAATCGCACCTTAGTTGGGTATGAGCTAAATTACAGTCCAATAGAAAGTGCTTGTCCTGCGGTAGTTTTTGCTACTCAATTACTAAGGCACTACATGTTGAACCATCAAAAAAAGTTGGTTGCCAAGATAGACCCATTAAAGTATCTTCTCAGTAAGGAAACTTTGACAGGATGACTGGCTAAGTGGGTCATGATACTCAGTGAATATGATATTTAGTATGTCAAAATAAAAGCAATAAAAGGACAAGTCATTGCTTATCAACTCACAAATGCACCAACTAAGGTTGATCACCCATTAGTCTCATATTTTCTAGATGAATCCATCTTCACCATAGACACAAAAAAAACATGGAACATATACTTTGATGGATTCCACACAAATCATGATTCTAGAGTAGGCATACTATTTATCACCCCACAAGGTGATACCTTTCCTAAGTCATTCAAAATTTCCTTTCCATGTACAAAAAACATAACAAAATATGAGGCCCTCATCACATTCATTTGTATGACAATCAAATAGAAGATCAAACATTTGCAAGTATACGATGACTCTCAGTTGGTAATCTAACAAGTCAATAATGATTATGACACCAAGGATGAAAAGCTAACTCCATACAAATGAATGGTAGATAGCTTCAGGAAGTATTCTACCACAATCCTCTTTCATTAGGTACCCCGTATTTAGAATAAAGTAGTAGATGTTGTGGCCACCATCGGCTCTCTCTTGGACATACCAAATAATGTTCCTCAATTCAAGTTTTTGGTAGAATAGTTGTTGATCCCTACCTTCGATATCCTAGAATATGAGATGGTTTTTGAACTTCTAGTTCTCAATTATTCATGGTACCAAGACATATATGACTACCTCCATGACCATGTCCTTTCCTTTGACCTTTCCACTAACCAACACAAGACATTTATCCATAAAGCCTCCAAGTACACCATCATCAGTGACATCCTTTATAGATGTGCCCTAGACAATACCCTTTTGTGATGTATCGATGTTAAGGAAGCACAAAAAACCTTGTGTGAGGTACACAAGGGTATATATGGATCCCATTCTAGCGGTCCAACCTTGGCTAGGAAGATCATGAGAGCTGGTTACAATTGGCCTACAATGGAAAATGACTCATATCTCTTTGTCAAAAGATGTTGATAGTGTCATATCCATGGAGACTTGATACACGTGCTAGCACAAGACTTGCACCCGATAACATCACCATGGCCCTTTTCCTAATGGGGAATCAACCTCCTAGGTAAGATTCATCCCACCTCCTCCAATGGCCATAAATTCATCATTAATGTGTTTGAATATTTCACTAAATGCATTGAAGCTATTCCAATGACATATATCACTGACAATTTTTTTTCTAAGTTTATCCTCAACTATATCATTTATCGATATGGTGTCCCTTAGTCCATTATCATTGACAACAGTCATCCATTCAAAAATCAAGAAGTCTACCACCTTTATGAGAAATTCCACATCCAACACCATTTCTCCACTCCATACTACCCACAAGGTAATGGCCAAGCCAAGGAATCTAATAAAACTATCCTTAGAATCCTTAAGAAGACCATTAATGATGTTGGTTGTGGCTGGCACCTCCAACTTAACCTCGCCTTATGGGCCTACCATACTAGCATTTTTACTCCTACTGGTGCCACTCCATATTCGCTAGTCTTCATTTCTTAAGCTATATTACCTATTGAGGTCAAACTTCCTTCCCTATGGGTATCCATGCAAGGGCATATTGATGATGAGGAGTATCAAGTATCAAGGCTACATGAGTTGAAACTTTTAAATGAATGAAGAAAAAAAGAATTAGACCATCTTCAAGCATATCAGAATCGTCTTTGTCATAGCTATAATAGGAGAGTATGGAATCAACATTTTGACATTAGTGATTTGGTCTTAATGGAGAATCTAAAGAACCAAGTAGAACGAGAAAGGTTGAGAAAGTGTGAGCCAAATTGGTTGGGTCCCTATATTTTCATTGTAGTCTTTGGATCAGGAGCCTATCAACTTTCCACTCCTAAAGGCGAACCCTTGTCAGAACCAATCAGTAGTCTACACCTACATAAATTCTACACATAGCTTCTAAAGGTCATGTCATAACCATAAAAAATACAAAAAAAATAAAAATAAAAATAAAAATAAAAATTGTTACCTTGATGAAAACCTAGAAAACACGCATCTTGGTGACACCAAAAAAATGAAAAAATCAAGAAAATAGTAAGGAGAAATAATTCGTCCAATAGTGAAAACCACTTTGGTGACACTTTGGATAAGTACCATGTGAAAACTTGGCAAATAGGCACCATGTGTACTTGAATTTTGCTTTGTCGTCTACCATCATTCTATCTAGCTTTCCCATCCATTACTCATCCACACCACTTTGACACTTATAATAAAGCCTCATTTCCTTTTCATAGCTTGGAGTTCGGTTGACATCACCTGTCCTTTCACCTTCCATATCCCACTCCATTTCACCCCTAATAAATTGGTCTTATACACAACTGGGGGGAAACACTTGAGCTATGTCATTTGATCTTATCCTTCCCATCAGAAGTCGCTATTATCAAAAAGAAAAAAATATCATAAAACTTCAAAAAGACAATAAAATCATAAAACCTCAAAAATCCAAAAAAATCCAAAAAAATCAAAACGTGTCAAAAAAAATACAAAAAAATAAATCCAAATAACTTGCAAAAAATCCCAAAAATAGAGTCAAATTCAGTGTTGTTAGTCCAAGTCCAATCAAACTACATTTCCTCTGCGTGTATAAGGTAGGAAAGGCCATCTGTCGATGAGCCTTGAGGCACTAGGTCAGTACTTTAGGGTTTGTGGAATAAAGGTCAACTCTAGACTCATTCCTTTGTTAATAAAACAAATTCAAGTCATGTCAAACTACGAGGTCTCTACGCATTGTTACGTAGGCAAGGCCATCTGTCAATGGGCCCCCAAGGCCACCTAGGTGGGTCTTTTAGGGTTTTTCATGTCAGTCGCAATAAATAATTTTTTTTCCAACTTGGACATAAGCAGTCATCAAAACATCAAAACAAGTCATGTAGCAACAAGACAAACAAGCCAACAAAGTCACCTAGTCAAATTAAAAAAAATGCCAACATAGTCAAACATCAAGTTAGTCAAATTTATGTATTTTGCAGGATGTGTCCTTCCTGAAACAAGACATTGTCATTGGTCAAACTTTTTCATTTTCCTTATAAAAGTGGTAACATGATCGAAACCAAATTCGACATCTTATATGACATGTTTTCTCTCTTGAAACTAGGCCTTGTCAGATAACCAAGCCATCAATCACCTAGTCAATTAAACAACAATCACATTTTGGCAAACACTCTGAATGGTTGTTGACTTTGTGGGCTATTTTGTCTTATCTTTTTCAATTTGTTTTCGAGCCATGTTACTAGCTCTCTCAAGGATGTCCCATGAAGGATTTAGAGGGGCGAGGATGTCTCATGGCTCTTTTCTTTGATTGTTACTTGTGGATTGTCTCAGAAAAAAGACTAGGGAAACTTTTCCTTTAGTATGAGCTAGGATATTCCTTGTCTACGTTTGTTTGTTTCTTGCAAGTGGATGACCTTGCACACCTTGGTCTATGTCATACCATGGTGTTTGTTGTCCATTTATAATATTTTTACTGCCCAATGATGATTAAATGCAAGGCCTATTATTTATCTGGAAAAATATTGAATTCATTTCTTCATACTAACATCCATGTATTTTGCACTAACATTTCTTCCATCTACATTTTGATAGCGTCTTGTGAGACACAAAAACAAATATCCTACATATATACTCATGTTAGAAGCATCATATAGGAATTATCATAGATACATGTTAAACCATACATATTACATCAAAATACAAAAATATCCATGACATATAAACATATAGGAATCCATATAAACACCCATTATCATAACATTTTACATAGCATATTACATACATGTCACATCTATATCCATAATCATAATTCATGATCATCCATCATATTGCATACATATTTGTATTTGCATCACATAAACATGAAATGACATTTGCATCTCATAATCATAGTCATCACATGGCATATACATGACATCCATAACATCATAACAATAAATGAATACATTTACCATCTAGAAATCAAATATAAGGCATCAACATATAGAACCAGGGCATCATCATATACATTGCATAAAACTTCATAAAGAATAATCATCCATGACATAGCAAATGCATAACAATAGATTGCACATCATATAATCGCCACTAAAATCATATATATATATATATATATATTGATTATCTAAACCTACCCTAGGCATGATCTTATCACTTGCATCATTCGCGATAGCACTTGTGGTGAACCACAAGCAACGCAATTGCCTGCTAAATTTTTCTAATGCCTAGAAATGCGTGAAATTCAAAATTGACAAGGTGGGTTCAAAGGCACTTAATGGCTCTCCTATGCCATCTAGTCATCTGAAGGTCCGAATGTAGTATCCTTGATGCTCAGTGTGTGGAACAGGTGACATCCTTGTAGCTTCTCTCAAAGCTCCTAGGTTTTAAAATTCAAAATGCACAAATGACCCATTTGACCCCTCAATTTTTCATGTATACCTCCTCAAACTTAGGGTTTTGACTAGGGTTTGTATTGGCTACACTCTGAGAGGTATGAAACCTTATTTTGGATACCACAAAGGTCTTAAAACTTAGTTATTTCATCACCATGGCATTCTTGACAATCAAGTTGACTTTTCGAAATAATTTTCAATTTTTTTGAAAATTTTGGAAAATTTGCAAAAAAATTCCAAGGGGGCATAGATCTACCTTATCTGCACTAGGGCATGTTGTGAATATTTTTCTTTGGCACAATGCCATAAACTACATTGCATCAAAGAGGGGAAAAATGTAGACACTACAAATTATCCTAGGCCTGTGACTCCTAAATTCTTTATCATTTCCCCTTTCTTCATTCATAATTAAATAATTAGAAATTATTTAATTCATTCATTTCTAGCTTTATTTCTTCTTGGATTAATTAAATAAATTTTATTTATTTAATTAAGTCACTAATTTCCCTTTCTACTACAATTAAGTAAATTGTATTTATTTATTTAATTCTCTAGTCACCTTTCTACTATAATTAAATAATTATTTTAATTATTTAATTATTCATTAGTCTCTTCTATCATAAATTAAATAATTTTTTATTTATTTAATTGGTTCCCTCTCTTGAATTTTGGATTAAATCATTATCTAATTCAAAAGGTCCTCTTTTGTAACATTCTTCTATAATTATTATTTAATTATTCATTGGCCACCTAAATTAAATAATTTTATTATTATTTAATTCCTTGTCACCTCTTTATCCGTGTCAATTATTATCTATCCATTCCTCAATTAACCTCCACCCTTGATTAAATTATTTTATAATTTAATCCTAACCGTCCATCCTTATCATTTTCCCTAATTTTACCCTAACCCTATTCCATACTACATCTCTCATTCTTGGCCATTGATCTTTAATCTTTTAGTCTCATCCCTTCATTCAAAATTTCCTTTTGTATAAAATACCCTTGTCATTTTTATTTTGACATCTACATCTAGATTATTCATTTACAAGTCTTCTACAAGTCATCTAGTCTATTGCATCTACAAGATATCAAGTCAAGTGCATGTTAGTCAATTAGAATATTCAATATTTTGGTTTCTCATTGTCACTAGGCCTATTTGCATACTTAAAAATATGAGGGAAATTATTCATATCAAGCAAAATGGAGAAGTGCAATGAAGGTGAATCAAAGGTGGTATGAAGATTCTTTGGTAATATTGTTTCATGTTTTATGTCTTTATGCTTATTTGTACTTCATTGTTTATTGGGGTTTGATTTACATACATTGCTACCTAACCTTGATAATTTTAGCCCTGATTACACAACCAATTCCACCAAACAAAAAAATATCAATTAGGTGGTCTAGGCATCCATAGATGGCTGGAAATTTTTAGGATTAGTGATGGATGTTATTTGATCATCCACCACATGCTAATTGTGAGGTTCCTCTTTATATTTTGAGAAAATTATATGCAAAGTTTGTGATGGGTTTGAAACCCAATTATTTTTATTTTATATTATTCTAGGGTATTGGTGGTGACATGCCACAACAAAGGTTAGGGACACAAGTTGATCCCCAATTACCCATGCCTACTCAACCTCTTGTGGATCCTCCTTCTGCTGCTATACCTACACCAATCTAACATTGTGCGGTGGTATTTGCATTAGGAGCATTGAGTGCACTCTTAGCTAACCTTGATGAGTAGACTTCTAAGATGGAAGTTGGAGTTATTGGCTAAGACCACGGAGGAGCATCAAGTGGAGTTGATCCTAGTACCACTCCATGTGCGTCAATTCCTAAGTTTTGTAACAATTATAATCAATTATGTTTTGGACCTAATCATGGTGCATCCACTTTAGTTGCACGTGGAACATTTGATGATATCACTTCACATGTAGATTATCTATGTCTTGATGATCACCCTACGAATAATTCTACATAGGTATATATATATATATGTACATGTTAAATCTATAAAAAATTTAAGCATGTGCTTTGAATGAACATATATCAAAAAATTGTAATATTTTAACAATGAAATTGTTTGGTCTAGATGATGGCCACAAGGACATCAACTTCTTTATTTGATTGATTTTTTTTTGCGTCGACACATATGTAACTCTACACACCATTTAGGGTATTTTGATTGATTTTTTAAATACATTAAATAATTTTAACTTAATTATATGTTGTAATTCAATCATGAACATGTGTTAAATATTTATGTTGGTTTAGGGAGATCATTTGGCTTCCATGTTGGATCCACCAGAGGGTGTGGTGAGTGCTCCTCCATTGTCATAAGTATTGCATGAGCCACTCGTATGTATACTATATTAAAAACTATACTTAGAAATTTGTATTTTGAGTTTACTATATCAAACATGCATGTACTTATATTGAAATATATGTCTATGTAGGTTGACACCACCATTAGGATGGGTATTGTGCACCCAATTGATCCAAGGCAATTTTAGGTTGTTTAAAAAAAAAATTGTGTGCAAAATTTGTAGGTCATTTAAATAGATTAAAACAAAAATTGGTACACTTGAATATATATTTTTAACCTAATTTGTACACATGTTATTTATTTGACCTTGTAGGGCCTTGTTAGTGATACTTTTCATCCTGATGATGTCATGCAACATGTAGGGAGAGATGAGCAACAATCAATGACCTAATTTAAAATTTTGATTATATTTAAAATCAATTATTTTACATTGTGAATGACTTATTTAGTAAATTTTAATTGAATATATGTTCATGTGTTAAACTCATTTTCTTCTATAGCATGAGATAGGTCCCAACCTATCCATAGCCCTTGTAGCAAGACGTCAGAGGAGATGAGTAGCCTCATACGGTAATTTAAAAGTTTGAATATATTTAAAATCAATTATTATAAATTTTGAATGACTTATAGTAATTTTAATTGAATATATGTTCATGTGTTAAATTATTTGTATTCTATACTATGAGATAGGTCCCAACTTCCCAATAGAACCTATAGCAGAGCATGCAAAGCAGAACGTTAGAGGAGATGAGCAACCTCATATGCTAATTTTCATGATTTTATAAATTACATTGAATTAAATCATTTAAAATCATTTAAAATCTGATTTCAAGATTCCTTCTCTTGTACATAGTGATTAAGATCATCCTAGTTCATTTGGATTGAAGAGGTCTCTTGATTTTAGGGATGATAGGAGTTAGATCTCGTGTATATTCATGCTTTAGTATATTTCACATGGACTATATATATATATATTTAAAAAATAAAAATAGGTTCACCAATGGAAATGAAGAGAAATGGGAAAGGTGGATCAAAATAGGAGTTATGATGGACCTATTCTTCCTAAATTCATTAGGAAATGAGATCCACACAATGAAAGGAATATCAAATTTGAGGTGAGTCAAATCAAAGTGTGAATTTGCTGATTTCCTTTTTTGTGAGGACAAGGGTCCTGATTAAACAACATTTTTGGGGAGAAAGATTAAAAATAGAAAACTAAATCCAAAATGAAATCAATAACTTAGATCTCTAAGATTAAGCTCAATATTGATGGAACCAGAAATAAAATTATAGATCTGAGAGAGGAAAGATGATGTGTACCAGTCACCAAAAGCGCTCTGTTGAGGTTGACTTGGGACTCATTCACCCAGGGGAAAATGGGTCTTGGTTTAGGGTTTTTTGTGGCTTTTGGGAGCCTCTACAATAGAAATGAATCTCTCAATTTTCCCAAGTTTCAAGTTTGGAGTGCTGGAAATAAATTCTACAATTGAGTTTGTATGACATGATAACTTTTGCAACTTTGACAACTTCAATTTTTCTCTTCAAGAGATCTCCAAGATATCTTCCACCTAAATCTACAAACATAAATCAAGAGGGAATTTTTTTTGTTTATGGTGAATGGGGGCTTTCCTTGGTCAAACCCCATTTTGGTAATTAAACCTTGTAATGAAACAATGAAATAACATGAAAGGAATGATGAATAAACACAACAATGTCACAACTCACCAAACCCTTGGATGAACCTTGGAGTGTAGATTTGAAATTTACATGAAATGGCTTCAATGTATGTGGATCCTAATCTTGAAACTTGATTTGAAATAATACCTTGAATGCTTGAATGGATCATGAACTCTACATCAACATATTAGCTCCCATAACATGCATGATGCAAGAAGACTTTGACATGACAATTGGATCTTGATTGCTGTGATAATTCTTCAATAAATCTACTCTTGAATGCCTTGAAATTATCTTGATCTCATAAAAATGTTCTAGCTTGAAAACTCTTAGCTTGCTTGAAAGTATTAGATGAAACTTAATGAAATGACCTTATATTTATAGGCATGTAACATTAATTTCCATAAATTCAAATAACACAAGCTAACATGTGAATATAGATTTAAAATCATTAAAAAACCACCAAAAACATAATTTTAATTTAGGTCCTAGGTCTAAGTGAGGACCCATTCTCCCATAGGTGAATGAGTCCTAGGTCACTCACCTAGGACACACATTTCTCAATGAGAAGTGTTATGTTTAGGCATTAATGAATGCCATGTTTTCCTCTTTAGAAATTGCAATTAATTAGGCTTGTATTTGAATTAAGGGGGCCAATTAAGTCAAATTAACCTCAATTAATTAAGGGAGCCCTAGATAAGTGTGAAAGTGTAAAGAGGTACACTCTACAACACTAAAATAAGGCACAATTAAGTCCATTTTAATTAATAGGGCCCTAAACTCAATGTGAATATGTAAAATACATATTAAAACACTAAATTAAGGCATAATTAAGTTCATATTTTTATTAATTCTGAAATTAAGTGTGAAAAAGGGATACTTTTTCCTACACTACATTTAGCCCCCACTTTAGTGAGAGGGTGATCTCGTGTCAAACTCACACTAAAGTAGACATTCAAGGCACATATGTGTGCAACAATGACAACAATACTCAACCATACAACATAAAAGATTAGAAGAAAAGGGAGGAAGATCAAGCCTCAAATTCCCAATAATTTGATGTACACTAAGTTGTTTTAACAAAAAATTCAAAAGCATAACTCGATGCACACTATGCAAAAAAAACACGCGCTCACTCTAGGCTAATGGAACCTCATGTCGCCCACTAGTTGATCCCCCAAGAAAGTGGCTTAGTGAGAAAGTCATGCCAAGTCAACATTCTCTCACTGTACTAACCATACCAAAGCTATCCCTCTGAAAACTCTGATATGGCACCACAAAGCCAAGGCTTCGGGCTTCATAAGGCCTACCAAGCTATGTTATTCTAAGCACACTATGAATAAGGGGAAGGCTCTACTGGCAAGAAAGGTATGTTATTCTTGGTGACCTTAAAAAGGGAGGGGTTCAAGCTTCACAAGGTTAACAAGTTGTATTATGCTAAACACTTATGAACAAAAATGCAAGTAAGGGTTTGCTCAAAGGGATCTCGCTTATTTTTTGTAAGGTCTCTTCTTAGCAAAAATCATTCCTAATGTCTCCAAGAGAGGACAAGTCCAAGATAAGAGAATCACAACTTAGGGAATGCAATGCGTAGTATAACCACTAAGAGGAAATTTGTACGCTAAGAAATACCACGCTCTTAGAGGACATCAAACCCAATGACACGACCAAGAATAGGATTCATCACAAGAAGAAAGGAAATCGCACAATGAAACATGAGTGTCGATGTATGCCCCAACTTTAAAGAAATTTCTAACACGATTGCTATGAGAAATTTTCTTTAAAGTAACCAATGAAGAAGAAATGAGAGCTTATTCAAAAAGCCCTATGCCAAGTCATATGTTCCTGAATGAAACTACATCATGAAAAAGAGAAGGGGTTGCCCCCAAAATGAAAATAGATAAGGGATCTACGGATTCAAGGCCATTATATCTTTGCTACAATGTGATTATAGAGCTCAGAAATGTCATCATTCCCCAAATACTCACAGAACAAGAAGAATGACACAAAGAGATTGAAAACAAAGAAAAATATTTTAGGTCAATATGGAAGAGACCTAAATGTCCCAATGCCTTGCGTCATCCTCAAAAGGAAAACACAAGAAAAATGAAAATATAAAATGTTTATGACATAGAGAAGAATTTAGGTAAAAATAGAGGAATGCACATAAAGAGAGATATACATCAAACATAATAGTACAAGGGATCACATTATGCACATGCAATCACACAAAGAAACATGTAAAATAAAAAAATAAAAAAAATTCAAGTAAGGCACATGCAAGTCAACCTATAGCAAGTCATCTGCATCCCAATCTTGTTCAGTAAATAGCAAGTCATCTTCATCAATCTTAGCAATTTCAATGCCATCATCCAGATTAATTACTATGGGATGTCTAATGACAATATCCATAGAAGTTTTTTGTTTTTTATGCTGTGATGATGGTGGAGAGGTATCATGCACTGCTTCAAAAAAGTTTGGATTTAGATTTTCTATGTTGTTCTTTTCTTCCTTTTCTTGTAATGTGTGATCAATAGCATGACATATATTCCTACGCTCTCTAGCATTTCAGTTTCTTTTCATGTGGTTCTCAAGTTGTGTTTGTGTAGGAGTAGGTTTATCAACCGGGTATGTGCAGGATCATCATGGAAAAAATAGGCCCTTAAGTGGCAAAAAAATTAGAAAAATCAGAGTTAGGTAATTTGACATTAAAATTTGAATAAGTTATCTATTTTATTTCAAAAATATGTAAGAATAGAATCTATAGCAAACTAAATGTAGTTTCTAAACTACTAGGTTTGTTTAACAAAAATAGAAATCTATTTGGTGAAAATTTGAAATTTTAATGCAGTAGTACTTAAATTTCAGGGAAAAAATTAGAAGTAGGTGTTTGTCTGACCACCCTAACCTCAATAAAATGATAATATTTTCTTATAAGATTTTAGATATAAGTAGAGGACTCATGTCTTGATGGGATGCATATTTTTTTTTAATTTTTTTCCAATTAAATAATTAATTATGATTTTTTTATTACAACTTTTAAAAAATATAAAAAACTCATATGTCTGACCACCTTAACTTGGTCAAAATTTCATGAAATTTAAATTTTCTTTTTTTAATCCTATAGTATGCGAAGCATAGAATGTGACGCATGTTTTGGATTCAAAAAATGTGACACCATTTGAAAGCTATATATTTTTTTCAATCAGTCTATCAATTAGGACTTTAGTCATAATTTGAATAGAAAATGAATAATAATTACTTATTAAATTAAAAGTAAAGAACAATTTATATTGGTGGAAAGTTGGGAATCTCCTTTAAAAACCCTTTTCGTTTCATCAATTTTGGGTAAAAAAAAGTCATCAGCCACATACCCATCATATTGCCACTTTTTGGCCCATCATGATCCTGCACATACCCAACCATATGTTTCTTTCCTTCCCTTAAGGGAGGAATGAAAGGAACCATATGAGGTTGTTCAACCACTTTCTCTTTAGATTTGTAAACTTGTTTGACTTTAGGAGGAACAATGGGATTTGTTAGGTTATCTTGTGGCCTCTTATATGAAGTAGGTAGAGGATTTGTGATAGGTTGGTATTGGTTACATGGAAGGGATTTTGGTTCAATCATGGTCTCATCAAGGATAGGAGGCTCAATCATGGGTTAAGCCATATTGCTAAGGGTTAATTCTGCTATGCACTTTTCCTTAAACTTTTGATAGTATTTGAAAAATAAGTCTTCACAGGGTCTAATAGGTTCAATAGGCTCAGGAAAAAAGAAATCCAATGAGAAGTTCCCATGGGAAGACACCGAATTAAAGCCACTATGATGCACTCTAAAGATCTCATTTCCAAATGGAAACTTTAAACATTTATGTATAACTGACGAGACGACATTCATGGAGGAAAGCCATGGATAGTCTAACTTTACATGAAATTGGTCTGATGATGGGATGATGGTGAATGAGACATTTAATTCTTTCGGTCTCACCTTTAGAGGGAGATTTATCGAGCCAATCATAGGGCAAGAAAAACCTTTATGTGTTTTGATCCATTCTTTTAGTTTTTCATATGTATCTTGATAAAGCTCATGCACAAATAGGAATTCTTTAGTGATCACATTCTCTACATAGACAAGATCAATTAATATCCCATTAGTAGGCTTGTCATTGATTCTTCTAGCTATGTAAAGAGGACCATCAAGTGCATATGTATGTCTTGTTGTGAGAAATCAAAATCAAGAAGAATCTTAGCTACACCCTTACAAGGTTTAGCATCAATAAAGTTGATCGTGGTATGAATAGTATCATTATATTTATTTTTAAAGTTCTTATTAAGGATGTAAGCGAGGAAACATAAAATTTCTATTCCATGGTATTTTTTAAGCATTTTCCTCACATTATCTAAAGTAGGAATGGCAGTACTAGCAATATTTTTTAGAATTCACAAAGTTTTGCAATTTTTCTATTTCTTCATCCATCCTTCTTATGTTTTCTTGTAGAACATTAGCAACATGATGCACATTTCTTGTAGGTAGGGAAGTCATTGGAAATGAGGTATGAAGGCTATAATCCATAGAGGGTTGACTATCAACACTATTAGTCAAAGAGTTGGAGAACCCAATATCCACGACGAATGGTGTATCATGGGATGACATGAGTCTCGAACTGCATCTCAAAATAGTATTGTTAATAGGACAAGTTGTAAACCTCATACAACTTTCACAAACTTAATGTAAACCCAAAATGGAAAGAGGGTGAAATGCAATGCAATGACCTAAAATGCAAATATGTAAATGCAATTTTTAGATTTCAAACAAGGTAATTTTTTTATTACACAATGTAAGAACTTGAAAATGATATCTTGTAAATTCAATTTTGAAATCACACAATGCACTAAATTTATCAAATGAAGTTGAATATGATCAGTTCTAGACTTAATAGAAAATCTGTAAATTGAAACCGGAAACTAAAAACAACAAAATAAAATGTAGAAACAGATGTTTTAATGCCTAGAAAATAAGGAGATGGCCTTATCAGGGACTCATTTTCCCAAGGGCGAATGGGTCCTAGGTTAGGGTTTTAAAAAAAAAAATTATAGATTTCTGAGTTGATTCTAGTGGTTCCCAAACAATAAGTTACTGTTTGAATTTTTTGTGAAATTAAGGTTGAATGCAAATGAAAAATATGAAAAAATGACAAACTAGGAGACCTAATTTGATGTGAATTTTTTTTTAAAATTTCAAATGCAAATGAATGATGATGTAATTCTATGTAAATGATTTGCAAAATGATTGATTTTTTTATTTTTAAGATTTCAAGAACACAAAGATGCAATCCTAAAACCCCTAAATGAAATGAAAAATAATGCAAGGCTAAAAACCCTAAATGAGATTCAATGCAATGAAAATGAATGCAAGATCTAAATCTAGGAAGAAAAAGGACTCCAAAATAAAAAAAATTACAATGTTCAAAAGTCAAGTTCACCAATGGAAATGAAGGGAAATAGAGAAGGTGGATCAAAATAGGGGTTATGATGGACCTATTCTTCTTCAATTAATTAGGAAATGAGATCAACACAATGAAAGGACTATCAACCATGAGGTGAGTCAAATCAAAGTGTAAATTTTTTGATTTCTTTTTTTGCAAGGATGAGGGTCTTGATTAAACAACACTTTGGGGAGAAAGATTAAAAATAGCAAACTAACTCCAAAATGCAATCTGTAACTTGGATCTTTAAGATTAAGCTTAATACTGATGGAACCAGAAATCAAATTGTATATTTGGGAGAGGAAAGATGATGTGTAATAGTCACCAAAAGTTCTCTACTAAAGCTATCCTAGTAATCATTCCCCCAAGGGTGAATGGGTCTTGGTTTAGGGTTTTTTTGAAGCTTTTGGGAGCCTCTACAATAGATCTAAATCTCTCAATTTTCCTAGGATTTAGGTTTAGAGTGCCAAAAATAAATTTTTCAATTGAGTTTCCATGAGATGACAACTTTCTTGACAACTTTTACAACTTTGACAACTTCTTCAATTTTTCTCTTCAAGAGATCTCCAAGATATCTTCCACCTAAATCTGCAAACATAAATCAAGAGGGGAAAATATTCCTCTTCATTTTTTCCCTTCAAGTATCTGAATATCCTCTTCACTACTACAACATGTGATTCTCCAGGATCTTCTTGAAATCTAGCTACAAGAAAAACTACATGCATGGTATTTGATTTAGTAGTAGTTAGGTATAGCAGTTCTCTAACCATTGATCTATACTTGCTCTGATCAACCTTGGGAGATTCTTCATTCTTACTTAGCTCGCAACCAGTAACCATAGGGGTACATACCGATTTAGAATCTTCCATTCCAAACTTCTTCAACATTTCCTTGACATATTTTGATTGTGAAATGAATATTCCTTTCCCTATTTGATTGTTTTGCAACCCAAGGAAGAAATTCATCTCCCCAAACATAGACATCTCAAACTCTTTCTACATCTCTTCTACAAATTTCTTGCACATAGCTTCATTTCATCCAAAGATTATATCATCAACATACACAACAAGAATCAATATTTTATTTTTTCAACTTTGAAATAAATATTACTATTTGTGGTACCTTTATTGAATCCTTGTTATATCAAGTACCTATCCAACCTTTCATACCAAGCTCTGGGAGCTTTCTTCAATCCATATAGTGCTTTCTTCAATCTACAAACCATATTTGGTTTGTCTGATAACTGAAATCTTTCCAGTTGTTCAATGTATACTTCTTCTTCTAATTCACCACTTAGGAATTCATACTGTGCATCCATCTAATACACTTTGAAATATTTGTATGCTACAAAATCCAGAAACATCCTAATAGATTACATCCTTGCCACTATAGCAAATGTATCCTCAAAATCTATTCCTTCTACTTTTGAGTAGCCTTTACACACAAGCCTAACCTTGTTTCTTATTACTTCTCCATTCTCATTTGAAAGTTTGTTCTAAAATACCAACTTAGTTCCAATCACATTCTTGTTTTCTAGTCTTGGGGAACGTTCCCAAGTCTAATTCTTCTCAATCTACATTAGTTCTTCTTCCATAAAATTAATCCAATATTCATCCTTGCATGCTTCAAAATATAGTTTAGATTCAACTTTAGAAAGTAAACACAGATTTACCTATTCTTCAACAACTTTTCTTCTTTTCAACACACTTTTTCTTTTGTCACCAATGATCTGATCTTCATAATGATTCTTTTGCACATATTTGAGAGTCTTAGGGATCCTTTCTGGAGCTTCTTCTTCTTCAATATAAACTTCTTTTTCCTTACCTTCATCTCTATCATTTTCTCTACAAGAGGACGCATCTTATTCATATCAATTTATCACCACATAATTCTTTTGTAAGTCTTCATCCACTTTAACACTTGCACTCTTAACAATCTTCTTCAACCTCTTTTTGTAGCACCAATAAGCTTTGCTTCTTGTAGAATATCCAAGGAACATACCTTGAGCAAATCTTGTGTCAAAAAAGTTCCTAAGTTCTCTTCATCTCTTCTAATATAAAATTTATTTCCAAACACTCTGAATTATTTACAGTAGGAATCCTTCCATACCACAACTCATAGGGATTATTTTCATTGTTTTCTCTTTCTTGCACTTTGTTAAGTATGTAAACAACAATATGAATTGTGTCATTGCTATCAAGATTCAACCATGTAGTTATATGAGTCAAACTTATTGACCCATGTTTCTAGAAGTAGTATGAATTGCTTCTCTCTAGTATACTTTCGGTTTGCCTCTTTCATCATTATTCTTGCAGCTTCTTGAATAGTCCTATTCTTTCTTTCAACCACTCCATTCTACTAAGGAGTCATAGGGGCAGATAAATGCCTCTTTATCCCATGATTCTCAAAAAATCTATTAAAATCATTGGAGGAAAACTGTCCACCTCTGCCATACCTCAAACACTTGATTTTCATGTCCATTTCATTCTAAAACATAACTTTGAATGCTTTAAACTTATCTAGAGCTTCTGATTTTTCTTTGAGAAAAGTAAATCATGTCATTCTATAATAATCATGAATTAATAACATGAAATAACTACCACCTTGGAGAATTATTACTCTAATAGAACCACAAAGGTTTGTATGCACTAGCTCCAATAGTCCAGTAGTAGAATGATCTTTTACTTTTAAACTTCTTCTTGCTTGCTTCCCAATTTGACATTCCTGCAGACAACATTGATGGGATTTGTAATCTTTGGAAAATATCTCATAGCTTGAACTAAAATGATTCACACTAGGCTATCAAGATTGATGTGACACATCCTTCTATATAATAGCCAACTTTTATTAATCTGAGTCATAAAGCAATGACCATCAACACCTTTAAGCTAATAAATATTTCCATTTGTCCTTCCAGTAATAACCACAATTCCTAAACCTTTTATAATCTTGCATCCATCATCCTAAAATTTAAGGTTATATCCTTTGATACACATTTTTCTAACACTTAAGAGGTTATGCCTTAAAACCTTAACATAAAGAACACCATCTATATTATTCTTGCCATAAATAATAATTGAAACTTTTCCACATATCTTAGTAGATGTATCATCACCAAACTTTACTAGACCTACTTCATATTGTTCATGTTTAAAAATACTTACTTTTGTCATTGGTCATATGATTTGACCATCCACTGTCAACAATCTAGTAGTTCTTCTCCTTTCTAGCATGAAGAGCAATCACCATAGCATTTTGACCTACTTCTAGAGAACTTTCCTTCATACATCTCTCAAAATTTATAGAATTAACTGTATAGGAGAAAATTTGCACCCCTTATGCAAATTCCCTTCTCACATACCTTCACCTTAGAAAATCAAATCCAAAGGAAAAATTCTACATCACCCAATTTCCTTCCTTCCACTTGGAATTTGTCTCTTGTGTCAGTGAGGAAATATTTGTTGGGGATGTGCACGTAGCACAGATGTCTGCACAACACACTTATGTTCCTGATGGATTCCTACATTTGAAGTTGGAAGAGGCATTACACTTTCGATTGGGGTCGATTTGTAACATCCCTCTTCAACCAATTGACCCCAAAAAATGAAGATTCTTCCCTCTTCTCCTTTAAATTCATCCATCTTCATTCCATTTCATCCCTTCACAATCCTCTTGCATGCTCTTACACTTATCTAAGCAATAGATTGGCATTCTCAAGCATTTTCAACATTCTCTTCGCTCTCTAGCAACACTTCAACACTCCATTGCAGCAACAATACTCCATCAACTCTACAAAGCAAGTGTGAAGCAAGCCATAGCAACATGGGCTTGGAGTCTTGCGAGACCTCCCTTCATCGCAATCGAGGCTGTGGTGACCTTGCCAAGTCTACTTTCTCCTCTATTGGCTAGTGAGATTTTGGGTGGAGGTGGTAATGTTTCGCTCCTCTCCTTTGTGATTTGGTTGAGTAGCTCTTTACTATTTTGTAGTGTTTATTGCACCTTCTACTTTCTTTACTTCTTTATGGCATATTTCTACTTCATTGATTTCTAGCTATCTATGGAAGTGGAAACACCAAAATGAGGGTCTGACTGAGGTAGAATCCTATATAGCCCCAACAATTTCCCCCTCTATCTTGTGTGTAGGTGAACGTACATTTGGATCTAGCTAGCGAACTGGAATCTTGGTGAGATCATTTTCATTACTTTAGCCTTCATCTATCTACTTTATCATCTTTGTTTATACTTTTTGTACTTCATTGTTATGTTTTTCTCATTCAAGAATAGTTAGCTAGGCCGTTAGTTCATTTTTTGGTAGTTTCTATTGTACTTTCCCTCCTCTGGCCATACAAATTCCAACACACCTGAGAGACACTAGCACGCCACATTGTCATCCTAGAATTCCACTTTTGTCCTCAAACAAAGAGCTATCTAAGGTACAATATTGACTCTGAAAACTAGCTCACCTAGCCTAAACTTGGATTTTAAGTCTGAAGGGTGATTGAAGTACTTTATATTCCTCATCATTCTTGACCTCTATCTGAAACACCCCTTTAGAGTGAGGTAAGTTAGAGCATCCCTCCGCTCTCGGCTCTCTATGACCTGGAGCCTTGATGTGGTTGGTCCCCCTCTCTTACATTTTTGGTGAACTTGATGTGAACCATTTTGGTTTCATCCTACACTACTAAAAGCTCCTTTCCTCATGTTCTAGGAGTGTTGTAGGTGTGAACATTGTGGGGATTTTCACCTCACAACCCAACCTACGACCCCTATCTGACGTAGTTCGAAGATTCTGTAGGTGTTGCGCAATGAAACCATGATTGGGTCACTATCCTATTATACAACCTTTAGGGGGCTTTGTGATAGTATCGCTCAATGTACATGATGGCCTCTTTTCTACATCAACCTATCCCCTCTACGTATCCTGTGAGTAGTAGTATAGGCATAACCTTCACCTCGTAGGACCTATCGATGAGATTTAATAGAGAACCATATCCTCTTTATATCCCTATGCGAATCAATGTGAATACTCTAGCAGGTGTTCTTGTAGACTCGACATCTCAAGTGAATATCATAATTGAGGAGATCATGTTAATCAAATTTCTACATAAAGATGGGTATGATGCACCTATGAGCCCCATCCGTACCCATAACGAACTTTCCATTCCTCTTGGTAGTATCGTTTTGTCAATTTTTGTCAGACCTAAATCCGTGAACTTGCTCTTTGATATAATCTCAGGGTCTGAACTCTTCAGAGTGAAACTGGGTATCCACTAGCTGGTATCTATGAATGCAGTTCCCTTGGTTGTGCATAAATTTTTGAAATTTATTCATGAGGGTATGTGCATGTAATTCATGACATCGATTATAGATCACTAGTTGTGCATGGTAGTTATTCTTTAGATCACTTTTGGCCTGCACCCATTGGTCCTCTTCCACCTAGGAAGGACCTCTTGTATTGAACTTATTAGAAGTACAAGAAAGGGTGCTTAATTCCTAGAGTGAGATACCCTCCTTCACCTTATGTTGTTTTGCATAGGGCTCATTTGAAAGCTGATAGTGATGCTGCCAAGGCCCAAATAAGAAAAGAAGAAAGGCCCTCGTAGGGTCCCTCTTCTTCCTCTTCTACTGTTTAGCTTGATGCTTCCTCTCACCCCACTATGGTTCCATTAGATTCTATTCCATGTTTGCAAGAGAATCCAATGGTGCCCACTTGGTGAAAGCTTAAGCATCCTACGTTCGAGCTTCCTGTTCTTCCCACGAGGCTTAGGCTCATTTGTTATGGCAGAAGAAAAGGTCCCTTTGGGGAATCCTCTATGTCTCAGCCTCTGTGGCCTCTGACCCTTCCTATTCCAAAAGTAGTAAATGGGAAGAGGCCCACTGCTGAGGCACTAGAGTCGACCCCCCCGTTGTTTCTCAACCTGCTTCTCCTACTCTCCTTTAGGAGCTTGTCCCTCTACTAGAAATAGTTGTGGTAGGAATTCCCATGGCTGAGCAAGAGCCTTCTGCTTCTTTACAACCTCTGGCCTCTAACTCGAAGAGTCACATAAACTACCTTGTGTGTGAATGCAAGTGTCAACGAAAGGCTCTCGCAGTTGACTAGGCCGCCTTGCAGAGGAAGGAAGAGGAGATAACCACCCCTGCTTCAGGGCCTCCTCATGCGTCCTCCTCTCTCCTCCTCTCTACTTTAGTTCAACCAAGCTTTATATTGCTTATGGCTCCTATTGTGAGTGCACTTGACCCCAAAAAGGTGTAGGTGTTCATCGCTCCTTTAGTTGAGGCTCCCTTGTTGATGTCCCTCCTTTCCCAAAACTTGTACATATTCCAAATACTTTGGTGGTGTCTACTACAATTTTATCATCCTCCTCCTCTGTGCCTCTTGCCTCATCTATGGGGAGTTCACATCCCCCGATGAAGCCGAAGGTAGAGGATGGCCCTTCCAGCAATGGAGGATGTAAGAGGAGCCCACCCTCTCTGAAGGGTGGTCCTATGTTGGCTTGTTTTGTCTAATTGAAAAAACCAATTCTGGTTTCCCCTGAATTTTTTACTGCTCTCAAATCATTCAATGAGCCAAGCAGTGAATCTCGGGCATGACCTTCTTCATCTGTTGGGGTACGACATGGCACTCCAGTGAAGTGCATGTTTAACTCTCTAGATAAAGTTCTGGCCTTGTCAGCAATCTTCATGAAATCGTTGACCATAGCTCCATAAGAGCCTAGTGGAAAAGACCTTGCGGGGCCTTCTTCCTTAGCCCTTGTTGTGGGAGGGTCAAAAGCTCCTCCTCTTAACATTCCACCACAACAGGCTCTTCCTCCTTCCCCTTATAATGGTCTAGATTGGGAAGCAAATGACCTCTTGGTCGATTAGTGTTAGGGAGAGGCATCTTCTTTATCTTTAGATTAGATATGTGTGTGTTGTGATGTGTTCCCCCATGATTGTGTTATGTGTTCCTGGATGACCCTTGTCACCCTTGTTGGTTCTTGGATACAAGAGTGATTTTGTGTCATAAACCTTATTCTATTTGTATCATCGTTCTTCCATGTTTGTGTTTGATTTTTGGTAAATTGGGGATGATGCAAAGTGTTGGGGGAATTTAGGCTTCCCTTCCATGCTGACCCAATTTTTTATTTTTACTTTGTCTTCTCGTGCATTCTATATATATATATATATATATATATTTATGAGCAACTCTGGCCCCGTAATATCAGATCACCATTGTGCCCTTTATTTATGTTTATTTATCCTTCACTCTTTTCTTATCTCTTTCTCCTCTTTGCTTGAGTTGTCCCTTTCATGTGCGACAACGCCATTTCTATGATGTTATGATTTTTCAGAAAATGCATTCATTTCCAATGAATCTTTTCTAAAAAATCCTTGCGAACATTTCTTTTTCAAAACCACATTCATAACTAGGACCCCTAACAGAATGTGTTTCTTTCATCATGGGTTCGCAAAGAAATAACCTGAAAAATTTCCTCCAAGGTGGAAGAAACTTTTGCCTTCCCCTCACAAGGGAGAATTTTCTTCCTTTCAAATTCCTTGATGAAGTGAAAATATTTCGAAAGGATTCCTTGATGATGAATAGATTTGAGAAAAAATGTCTCTATTACACTTTCCAAACAACGCGTCCCTTGAGTGAGTCCCTCTTCACGTTAGGTTCCTGAGGGACCCCTTTAAAAGTCTTCCAATTTTTTAATAGTCTATGTGACTGTTCACTTTATTGCCTATATGGCCGCTTTGTTTTGGACATGCTTTATCCATGGGTAAACATGTCAGTTTGTAGGTGTTCCTGTGAAGCCATTTTCCAATTTGACTCTGCGGAGTCTCCTCCTTTGGGTTTCCTCCTTGCAAGTTTGTGGGCCTATAAGGTGCTTTCATCTGGGTTTCCTTCATGCGAGGATCTTGGGGGATACCTTCTTGTAGGTCTACGAGCCTGTAAGGTGCATACTTCATAGGGCTTCCTTCATGTGAGAGATCTTGGGGGATGCCTCCTTGCAGGTCTCTGGGCCTATGAGATTCTTTCATCCTACGAGATTCATCCATCACTGGTCTGAGGACCTTCAGTGTACTTTATGTAGCTTCATAGTTTTGTGGGGCTATGAAGTCTTATGTTCCAACTTGTGCTTTTGAGCTCATCATATTGCAATCTACTTCCTCGATGGTTTAGGTATACATCTCTAACCCTACTAGCTCTTCGATCTACTTTATCGAAGCACTCATTAGTACTCGTGCTCACTAAAGTGGGGGGAAAATGTATAGGAGCGAATTTTCACCCCTTACGTAAATTCCTCTTTCACACACCTTCACCTTAGAAAATCAAATCTAAAGGAAAAATTCCACATCATCCAACCGCCTTCCTTCCACTTGGCATCTATCTCTTGTGTCGGTGAAGGAATATTTGTCAGGAATGCATGTATGGTGCGCAGACGTCCGCACAACACCCTTACATCCTTGACAAATTCTTGCATTTGAAGTTGGTAGAGGCGTTACACTTTAGATTGGGGTCAACTTGTAACGTCCCTCTTCGACCAAGTGACCCAAAAAATGGTAGTTTCTTCCCTCTTATCCTTCAAATTCATCCATCTTCATTCCATTTTATTCCTTCACAATCCTCTTGCATGCTCTTACACTTCTCTAAGCAACAGATTGCCATTCTCAAGCATTTTCAGCATTCTCTTCGCTCTCTGGCAGAACTTCAACACTCCATTGCAGCAATAATACTCCATCAACTCCGCAAAGAAAGTGTGAAGCAAGCCATAGCAGCATGGGCTTGGAGTTTTGCAAGACCTCCCTTCATCGCAATCAAGGTTGTGGTGACCTTGCCAAGTCCACTTTCTCCTCCATTGGCTAGTGAGCTTTTGGGTGGAGGTGGTAATGTTTCGCTCCTCTCCTTTGTGATTCAGTTGAGTAGCACTTTACTATTTTGTAGTGTTTATTGCACCTTCTACTTTCTTTAATTATTTATCACATATTTCTACTTCATTTCTTTCTAGCTATCTATGGAGGTGGAAACACCAAAACAGGGGTTTGACTGAGGTAGACCCCTATACAGCCCCAATAATTTCCCCCTCTTTCTTGTATGTAGGTGAACATGCATTTGGAGCTAGATGGAAAACTGGCATCTTGGTGAGATCATTTTCATTACTTTAGCCTTCATCTATCTACTTTATCAGCTTTGTTTGTACTTTTTGTACTTCATTTTTTTGTTTTGCTCATTCAAGAATAGTTAGCTAGGTCATAGTTCATTTTCTGGTAGTTTCTATTGTACTTTCTATCCTCTGGCTATACAGATGCCAGCACGCTTGAGAGACACTAGCACACCACACTATCATCCCAGAACTGTGCTTTTGTTCTTAGACAAAGAGTTGTCTAAGGTACAATATTGACTCCAAAAACTAACTCGCCTAGCCTAAACTTAGATTTCGGGTCTGAAGGGTGATTGAAGTACTTTATATTCCCCATCATTCTCGATATCTATCTGAAACACCCCTTTAGAGTGAGGTAAGTTAGGACATCCCTCCGCTCTCAACTCTCTGTGTCCTAGAGCCTTAATGTGGTTGGTCCCCCTCTCTTACATCGACTTTCATAGCTCCATCAAGAATCATTCACTATCCTCATCATCCCCATAGTTAGATTCATCATTAGATATACTGGCATCTTCTCTAACATAATAACTTTTCTTAATTGTTTTACCTTTGATTTCTTTGTTCTTGTCATTCAAAGCCCTATTTGGACATCTTGAAGCATAATGACCTATCTTTCCACAACTGAAACATTTGAAAGGTATCTTACCTCTGTATTTACCAATACTCTTTTCATTCTCCTCACAAAGTTTTCTTCAACATCATGATCAAGATCCTCCTAATTTGATTCTTCAATCTTTTCTGATATTCCCACCCTAAAAGTAGTCTCAAATTTTGCATTACTCAGACCAAATTCTCTCATTTCACAAGAAGATAAATCACCATACAATTGATCTCTAGAATATTTTCTTAAATCTTGAAATTCCTCAATATCATAAACTTTATGACTATAAGATTTAGGAAGAGTTCTCAGTACCTTCTTTACCACTTCTTCTTCTCCAAGTTTTCCACCAAGACCTCTGACGGAATTGACAACTTCATCCACCTGCTACATATATCTTGTAATTTTTTCATGTTCAGACATCTGTAGGTTCTCAAATGTGTTCTTTAGATTTTGCATCTTAGCTTGCTTGACCTTATCATCTCCTCCATAAATACTTTCCAACTTTGTCTAGATATCTCTAACAAATTTCAAATTCATAACTTTTACAAGTTCAATGTTAGAAAGACAACTTAAAAGAGTATACCTTTCTTTACCGTTTTTCTCATAGGCCTTGATCTCATCATCAATACTTGGACCACTAGTAGGCATAGTATATCTAGTCTCAATAGACTTCCAAACTCCAAATCGAAGAGATACTAGGAAACCTTCTATCCTTGTCTTCTAGAATTCATATTTTGATCCATCAAACCAAGAAGCATCCCTCATGTGTGACATCATAAATCCACCTCAAGCAGTTAAGCTTTCTTCCAAGGAAGCTTGCTCTAATACCAATTGTTGAATGTGCAAGACAATTGAGAGAGGGGGTGAATTAGTTGTACATCAAAACCCTCATTAAGATTCAAATCCACATCAACTTAATTAAACCTCAATATGGTAGAATGATTTAGTATCAAAGAAAATAACAAAAAATGAAAAAAATCAACACCATGCACAACAAACCACTAGATTTATGTGGAAACCCAAGAAGGAAAAAAACACGATGAGGATCATCTCATAGTATAAAGAAATTGAAACATTGAATAAAATAGGCTCACTACCGGAGGGCTCACTTCCCAAAAGGAAGAAGGGATCACTGCCATGCCAGATTACAAAAAGAAGAAAGAAGAATGTTATAGTGAGAAATCCATCTCAATGAAATGGAAAAGTCCACCATAGTATCACCAACACATTCACAGCCTTTCTGAAGATTGTAGACACCTTCTACTCACTGCTTCTAGTAGTCTAAATCATTGAAGCTCACACTACACTTCACAAATTCACACTTCACAACTATGAAATTTGCATCACACACTCTACACACAAATCCTCCATCAATAAAACACTTATTTATACCTTCTTCAACCTTGAAAACATTCTCCAAGGTCGGCTATGCACCCCAACCATGAAAATTCAAATTAGGTCAGAACCAAAATATTCTCACGGTGAAAAGGAATGAAGGTGGACCGCATCACACCTTATTGGACCTAAATCCACTCATACATTCCACGCCACACTTCCACAATCACCAAAGAAAATCCACAACTAGTGTAATCACCCAAGGTCAACTGAACCTATGTAAACACCATCAAACATTTAAGTACACACTTCATTTTATCCAAACATGAATCACGAACAACAAATATCACTTGAACATAATTTAGAATAGTCCACAAACACCCTAAAATTCAACAAACTCCTTTGAAGAAACTTTCACATGAAGAATGCACACACCCAATACACTTAGACAATCTTCCATACACTGTAACTCAAGAAACTGCCTTGCTAAGCACCAAACTACAAAAAAATTCAACTAAAGATAGCCATGAAACTTATAAGAATATTTCCAAAACTGCAAGACTGGGAACCAAACTATAGATAAATGCAGAGCAAAACCATTTCTCCCAAACACTATTGCAACATATAATTCACACACTAGTGAACAAAAATTTCTCTACACATCGATCTCGATCAATAAATTTTGGATATAGAACCTCTGAACACATTTGACCAATATATATGAACCACACAAGAAAATGTTCAATACAAAAGAAGTGCGGAGTAAAACCAAAACATTACTCTGTAATATAAAACACCTCTTCAACACACTGTTCCTTCTTTTATTAATTTTTTTTCAAAACCACTTGGAGACCAAGCACTAGAAACACATACTCATCATCTTTGACACTTCCTCATCACCACTAAGCCAACTTCAACACAGTGACTCATCCAAGAAACACCCATAAATAGAAGCTTATCAAAGCAACACTAGAGGTTGACACTAGTGGCACTTACTAATAACAACATAATGAAACTAATCAAAGCATCATCACAAATTCTCAATCATCACCAATTGACATCAATGAAAACACAAACATAAGCTTGCTAACATCAATGAAAAAACCAACTGCTCATACTTGCAACACCTCCTCTATAAGTGTGGTAGGATCATGAATAGAACACTCCTCCTTTTGATCATGCAATATGCAGTTCATATTTATAGTGCTAGGAGTGTAAGGCTCTAGATGATCCTTTGCTATGGGCTTGAACTTTATGGTCACTTTAGTACAATATTTGGTTCTAAATAACATGTGAGACCAATTAGAAGATAGGTATCCACCTATCTTAGAAATGAAATCTCTAGACAAACAAATGGAAAAATTAGCAGGGAGGTCTATGACTGAAATATTTTGCAACACATCACAACTAGGGCATGTATGTAAGGTCAATTTTAGGTCATTAATTACTCCCACTATTTTTATAGTAGTGTCATCCAATTACAAAACTCCCTTAGACACTGGCTCATATTTAATACCAAGGAGATCAACAATCACTTTAGGCATAAAAGAACTACTAGCCCCAGAATCTATCATTTAGTTATGCAATATGTGACTTCTAATAATTAGATAAAGATAGAAGGGAAGTTGCTATTGATTTTTCTAGAGTCCCTTCTTCTTTGGGTTGCACCAAACCACTTGATGGAGCAGTCTTCTCATTTTCTTGTGCATCACCCATCTAATTATGTTCTCTTAAATATTCCTATAGAAAATCCCTTTTTGATGGAATGGATAGAGCCCCCCACATAGTAACATTCAGGTTAGCCTTCTTCATCTGATCAACAATGTTAAATGGAAGTTGGCTAGCCTTAGGAGGAACCTTTGAAAAAAAAAGGTCTACTCTTGTTTCTTGGGTGATCTTAGGTTTCTTTGTTGCTTATTTGGACCTACTAGTAGGCTGATTCAATTGTGAAACATCTGTTGTTCTACTTTTTGGTCCAACATCTATAGCTTGTTGAGGTTGTTGAGAGATTTATTCCTACCCAACCATGGAAGATGTACCACCCTCCATTGTTCTTCTTTTTGACCTTGTATTTTGGGCTATTATTTTAACAACTACTTGGATTACACCACAAAAATCCTCTTGATTCCAATTGAACAATGAAGAGTCTTCATGTGAGTAATCCTAACTACTAGTAGTTGTCTTATTAGTATTAAATTGCTACCATGAGGTAGAGGTTTCATTATGAACCACTAGAGTTTGTACAAACTCTCCATTTTGGTAGGCATTTTTATTGTGAGACTTCTCACATGGGTAACACCACTCCTACTCTTGGGCTAGATTATTTTGAACTGAGAACAAAGCCTTTTTAAGTGTTGGCAGTAGTTGGGTGCATGTTATTCATGGGCTTAGTATAATTCCACTAATTTTTCCCTTGATAAGGTGGCCTATTTTGTTCATAACCTTGATTTGGAGGCTGATAGGGCCTATTATTTTGAGCTTGTTATCTATCAAGTACTATTAACTTATTATTCATATTTCAAAGCAAGGCACCCTAATCTTCTAGAAATGCAATAGAAGTAGAAGGTTAAATTGTGGAAACCACTAGAATAGGAGCCACTGGGATAGGAGTCACTATTGGTTGTGAAGGAAACTCTAGAAATAAAGGAATTGGTGGCCTAGGAGCTATCTTCCCAATTTGTATCAAACAATTTTCTGCCCTTATGGCAACATCATATGCACCTAGTAAGGTAAATCTTCCCATATATTGAATCATAACAGCTATATCACTGTTAAGAGCTTTTAAGAAATAAAGGAAGATATACTTTGGAGAAGATTTCACTAAGAAAAGAATTCTATCCTAGGTCTTTTGAAATATTTAGTTGAAGTCACTTATGAATTCATGAGGTTTTCTTTTTATTTTTGTAAATTATTCTACCAAGGATAAATGGTCACTTTTGTCTTCCAAGTGCTTGCATAATTTTTTTACCTAACTCATCCTAGTTGTGAATGGAGTTACATGGAAAGCCTTTATACCACTGCAATGATTTAAACTTAAGGTAAGTGGATAGCAACCCAATAGCCACATTTTCTTCCATTAAATCATGTACGAAGCATATGTTTTCCACATCTATGATGTGATCCATTGGAGTTGTGGATGTCTCGCCAATAAAATGAGAGATACTTTTAAGGGAATTAACTAGTATATCATCCTTCTAGGCTAAAATTAAAGGGATACCCTCGCTAAAAGATACAAAGGGTTGATTTCTATGTAAATCCATATGGAATAAATTCCTATGTGTATAAGCAACAAGTATTCTAGCTTGAAATATTCTACCCAAAGGTGGAATAGATTGCGCTCTAGGAGGTGGATTTTTACTTCTATTTCTCCTAATAGGTGATAAGGATTGTCTATTTCTTCTTCTAGTAGTGGAAAATGAGAGATTAACATATTAATAAATACCTCTAGAATATTCTCTTATTTGAATTCTTGGCATGAAAGTTTAGGTCTACTTTGACATATGATTTTGGGCAGCAATTGAGTCACCAACTTGAGTGTACAGTTCTCCCTTAGTTACAAAGTTTCTAGGTACTTTGTTGAGTGCCTCTTCAAGGCTAAAATTTTAAGAGAAAAACCACTCTCTCAACAAGATGAAGTAAAATTTATGTGTGTCCTATTAGGCATTCCAAAAACTATTTTCACATAAAATTGCACCCTACTGAACATGGGGTTTAACATTCTAGTGAAATAATGGAAATTACCTCAAGGTGTGGGACCTTGCATGAATGAGGTCGATTCTCTAGAGATGGGAGAATTCCTCTTCTAATCTAAGTGTAAATGTACTAGTCTAAGTCAACACATGAAATCTTATTACTACTCTAACAACTCACAAAGGAAAAGAGATAGAAGGAGAACATGAAATGGAGAAAGAGGTGATACACCAAGATAGAAAGTTGTTCCTTCTTTGCTTAAGATTTCTCAATACATCAAAAAATCAACTAAAACACACATTAAAAAATGAAGGTAAGATGTTTTAATAAAACATCCAAGAAATAGCTATGACAATAGCTAGATTACATTAAAATAAGGCATAAAGCAGAAATTTATAATTGTAGAATGTAGAAATATAATGTCTACTAAAGAAAACTATGAGAGGAGCCCAAAAGAAGAACCCTTAAAAAGAATACCAGTGTTTCTTTTATAGATCAAGAATAACTTGGATGATTACAAACCAAACCCTAACCTAGCTATGGTTAGAAATCAATATAAGTTTGATCATGGAAATATCTAAGGAGATCAGTCATGAAATTCACAGCCAAAATGAAATCCTAGAGAAACCAAGACCTGCATGTCATACCCTTTCCATAAATGTTTTCCTAAAATTGCATCCAAATCCTCCCATAAAATTAGAGATATGGGCATGAATCCATTAGAAGGTACAAAAAAATAGTAATGAATGCTTGTATGGGTGCCACAAAATCCAGCTATAGAAGTTAGAGAATGCAATGAATGTTGTCCTTGTACAAAAGTTGAAATGAGTAGATGAGGAGGTGGTTCGACCATTAATGTTGATGTCATGCAAAAACACACCATTGCATAAAAATCGAGGTGTCAAGCCCAAAAGGAACCTTTTTCATGCATTAAATGATTTGGAGCCCCAAAAAACATGTTCATCTAGGGTTGGGCATCGGGCCCACTTCACTCTTTATGCTTCATTTGCATCGGACTGTTGAGGTTCGAGCTTTGGGAATTCACCATATTGCTTGCAAAAGAAGGAAGAAGGAAGAAAGTAGAAAGAGTGAACCATGAAGTCTGAAGGGTTTCTTTATGTTGGGAATTGAAGGCTATGGAGAAGGCTTACGTCTTCCCACAGATGTGAAAAGAGTAAAGGGGAAGAGCGATGCCCGAAACCTGAAAGATTTGGACTTGACCAAAGCTTTCGAAGGAGACGTTAGAGATTGGAGGTCAAGGAGAAGGCTTACACCTTATTAGAAAGAAGGTAACAATGAAGAGGGAATACTAATGCCCAAATTTTGAAAGGTACTATCGAACATCAGGGGTTGGAAGGAGGGCTTAACACCTAAGTTGAAAAGATGGAAGGAGATAAGAGGGAAGCACGATCCTTGAAGTTCGAAATGAAACACTTTAGGAAAATATTTAGGGACTTAATCGGGGTTTGATGATATAAGGTAAGGCTTGAGGCTTACAAGAAGGCATTGGTAAGGGTAAAGGGTGAATTTATGGAAAAGGTATCCCTTTTCCTCACTTAATTTGGGAATAATTAATATTAAAATGAGCCTAATGCTACCTTGATTTAGTGTTGTAATGTGTTTTACACATTCATATTAAGTTTAGGGCCCTTTTAAACTAAATGGACCTAATTGTGCCTTATTTATGGTGTTGTAAAGTGTATCTTTACACTTTCACACTAATCTAGGGATTTACTAGTTAATTAGGCTTCTTTATGCCTTATTTGGTCCTATTTTGCATCCATAAGCCTTATTAAATGTATTTTTCTGAGGATAATCCCGACATTTCTTAAATGACCAATCATAATTCATGTTTTTGGGTTGTGTGTTCTAGATATGTTTATTTGGGACTCATACAACACCTTGAGCATATGGGTCCCACCTACATTTCAGGACCTGATCTTCAATATTGCATTGAACTTAATATTTCTTGAAGTTTGTGTCCTAATTTTTAGTTACTGGGACTCATATGCCCAAGGCGGTGTATGAGTCCCACTTTAGCTTGGACCTATTTTGAATTCAATTCTTGGTCAGATTTTATTCTCCTAGATCTGATGTTGGCTTGTAGTGTTGTAATTTTTGGAAATTTGGCATAAACAAGTATAAATACAAGATCATTTCACATAATTTCTCTTAGCAATTTTTAGTTTAAGCATTATAGAAAGCTTATGATCAAGAGAGCATTCAAGAGCATTCAAGAGATGATTGTCAAGAATTTTGGAGCATCAATTCAAGATTCAAGCATCATGTCAAAGTCTTCATGCATCATGTGTATTTTTGAGCGAACATTTGTGATGTAGGTTTCATGATTCAAGTAAGCATTCAAGACAAATTTTCAAGCATTCAATCAAGAATCAAGATCCAAGTTCATGCTAGCTATTTCACACAAGATTGCAACCTTTATTTTAAGGGTTTGGTGAGTTGCAAAATTGCATATTATTCATTCATCATTCCTTCATTATATTTCATTTTGAATTCCAAGGTTTAATTACTCAAACGAGGTCTGACTGAGGTAGACCCCCATCCACTAACAAAAACAACATTTATCTCTCTCTCTCTCTTGTGATGTATTTTTTGTAGATTTGTGGGAATGGAACTAAATCACCACCTTGGGCATATGATTCCCTGTATAGCCATATTTTACCAATTTTTAGAGACCCTGATCTATCATGTAAAGATTACAGTTTCTACCCAGAAACCCTAAACTAAGATTAAATTTCCCAATCTAGCGTATGATTCCTAGTACACATCAAAAGCAACAAATTTTAGTATTTTTAGGCCTCTCTTAGTCATCTCTACTCCTCTAGGTACTTTTTTGTATCTTTCTATTTCGTTATCAGATTTCATGTTTTAAATTTCTAGGGTTTAGTGTATTCATGTTTTAATTTCTCCTTAGAAACTTCATTTAATGGTGAACCCCTTCATTATAAGAAAACCATCATAATAACTAAAAAACCCCTTCCCTCAATTGATTCATTTTCGTTGAGGGATCTCTAGGGTTTCCTAATGAACTAAGAGTGAAATAGGTCCTAACCCCTTGTTCCATCTCCCAAAAGGTGGACCATCCTAGTTCCCTTGTGTTCATTTTGGTTAACCCGACCTTTGGACACTTGCATTTCAGATTTGGAGTACATGCTATTCATAGATCTAGTTTTCATTAACTTTGCATTAGATCTTGCATTAGTTAATTTGCTTTTAGGGCTTCTAAATCTTGCATTAGTAAAAAAGTGCATCTTGGTTGAATTTTTTGCATCTTGCATCATTGAATTCCATTGGAAAATTGTAATTCCAAATAATCAAGTCAACATACAAGTTAGAAAACTTAGAATCAACTCAGAATTCATTGAATTTAGTGTGAAAACCCTAATCTGGGACTCATTCACCCATCTGGGCGATTTAGTCCTAGTACAGGTCTTTGCTCTTGCTTTCTAGGAATTATGTGTTTTTTTTTTTTCACTATTTGAACTTGTCAAAAACCTCAACTAGGACTCATTGTCCAATCTAGGCGATTTAGTCTCGTATCAGACCTGAATTTGCATTTCACATCATTAAAAGCTTCATTTTTGTTCTTTTTTTTTCTATTATTAGATCTTTGTTTCAGTTTGCTAAGTTTTAATTTCATTCATTTCATTAGAGCTACCTTAATTTGGTTCATTTAATGCATTGCTTAATTTCAAATTTGCATATACGACATTTCATTCTCAGATTGTTACATAGTGTAATCAGAAAATTACCTTGTTTAAAATCTAAGAATTGTATTTATATATTTCATTCCAAGTCATTGCATTGCATGGAAAGACTCTTTTCATCATGGGTTTGCACACTAAGTTTCTATAGATTAATTTTCACAAATGTTAGTATCTTTCTTTTCCAAGTTTGCAAAGAAAAGGTTCATCAATAAGCATGCTAGTAATTCATTCAATACATTTCCTAGTTTTGAGAGTCTCTTAGTGCAAGAGAGTGAAAATGTTGACACCTTCCTTAATTCGACACCCCCTCCTATCTCTCCTATTTGTGGGAATGATTTGATAGAAGAAGATAGAAGCATAAATAATCATGACAATCATAATTTTTTTTCTCCCAATACCTCTCCTATCAGTGACGAAGGTATATTAGTGAAAGAATATGCAATCATTAAGAATAATGAAAGTCTTATTTTTCCTTCTCCTCCTCTTCATTGGGAAGAAATTATGACATAATAATTTGAGATCATTTCCACTACTTTACTTAGTCCACATTCCTCTACCAACACCTCCCCTACTTGTAAAAATGTTTTAGATGTAATTGTGGACAATTGCAAAATTTGTGAAGATGCTATGTTGGTGTTAAGTGATCCAATGATTGAAAATTAAATTATTTATCTCATTCCTAATGTCCCTAACATTTGGAAAGGTCTATTTGAACAAAAGGATTCAATAATTGATAAGCCTAAAACTCATAGTTGTTCTTCTCTTGATGCCTCCCCTATTGATGATGAAGCTACTTTACAACATATAACCATGGAATGTGATGAACTGCTTGTTTGCTCCCCTCTTAAAAGCTCCCTTACTAGGGTATATATTAGGGAACAAGAGAAATAGACCTTAGAGAAAAAGAATGAAATAATGGATAATCATGAAAATCACATTTTTTCTTCTCCTAGTATCTCTCCTAGTTGTGAAGAAGATATTTTTGTGTTAAAATATCAAACCAATGAGAGTTATGAGAATATTATTGAAAAATAAAATTCCATCATTGATAACCAAGAAAATACAACCATTGATAACTCTCTTACTTGTGATGAAGTCACCTTAGAAAAATTGACCTTTGAATGTCATGAACATCTAGGTTGTAGTTCTCCTAAAAACTCTCCTACTAGGGAGGATATCATGGTGCAAGAAAAGAAAAAATTGACACATTTATCTCCAACAATAGTGATATTAATTCCTTAGATGAAGATGATGAAGTGAAACTAGACTCCCCTTCACTAAGAAATCATGAAAATAAGGATAAGTCTCCCGAGGTTATGCACATTAGATATCCCTTGGAGTACTCTCCTAAGCCTAAATTTATCCTTTACCCACCTTCAAATCAACTGCAAACTCAAAACAAACCCATCCTCATCCTAGAACCACCTAATAATAATATGTCACAACAATCGAGTCACAATACCATTGCTCATACATATAACACTAGAAATAATTTGCAACCATGAAAAACACCTTCAACATCCCTCCCATTACCTCAACCTATCTTGCCTAGTTCCCCTCGTTTTCCATTACATAATGGAAAGGAGTATGATCTTGTTGAACAACTTAAGAACACTCCTGCTAAGATATCATTATGGGACCTTATTCAAGCCTCCCATCCTTATCAAAACATGATTCAAAGTGCCTTACAACAAGTTCCTACCCCCCTAATGTGAAATCAAATGATGTGGCATCAAAAATTCAAGCTATAACTTCGGTTAACTTCGACATTACTTTCCATCAAGATGAGTTACCTCCGCTAGAAGCACAAAAACAATATGAAGCTTTCATGATAATTAACTATTTTCAATAGGACAAGGATAAAGAGAACCCTTGTTGACAATGGCTCAACCCTTAATGTGTGTAGTGTAACCCTTTTGGCTAAGCTTGGCATAGATAAATCATGAATCCAACCTGATTCTTTATCTATTCGTGGGTTTGATAAGGTAAGAAAACAACTGCTTGGAGTCATCACATTACCTATTATAGTTGGAAAGGCCATGTTACAAACTCCTATTCATGTTATGCCTCATGATATTTCATACAACCTCCTTTTAGGAAGACCATGGATTCATGAGATGCATGTAGTGCCTTCTACCCTTCATCATAAAATGAAGTATGTCTACAACAACAAAGTGTACACACTTGATGCTAATCATGATCCTTACAGTGTTTTACAACTTGAGAAAGACAAGGAGTGTCCTTTGAAAACATTGACACCAACTATACAAGTGAAACCTATGCAAGAGAAAGAAAAGGAGAAGCATATTGAAGGAGTCATGAAGATATTCGAATATGATTGGGGTTCCTTGGATTTCACACCTATATTTGATGGGAAACTGAAGATCATAATAAAAAAGAATGAAAAAGAAAAAAAAAATGACAACACAAAATTTAGACAAACCTTCGAAAGAATCCACTTCAACCACTTTATAAGAAGAATAAAATTACATAAAAAACTTTGATGAAGTTGATTACGAGCAACCACCAAATCTGAATGAAATGAAAGAGTTTTATGGAAGAGGTTATGAACTTATGAAACAACATGATTATAGTGGAAAAGGATGTGGTGCTAGAGAACAAAGTAATTGTGTCCCCATATAGCCTCACACACAAAAAACCACTAGTAGTCTTGGTTATTGTCCTTTGAAAGAAATGAAAGAATCAAAGATATACTTGCTTAATATTGATTTCATCACACAAAACACTAATGATTGGAGTTCGTTAGATTTTACACCTTCCTTTAAAGAAGAGTACAAAATCTCGTCATCTAAAGAGTCTTGTGTAAGTATGAAATGTTGTACTATGCAAAATATTTCTTTGTCACAAAATAAGGGAACACCTTCTACTATTGATCAAGAGAGTATCTTGTCGAGACTCCTCCAAGATCGTTTGATATCTCTCCCTCCAAGAACACAAAATAAATTTTACTACAAGAGTTCATTTTGTGCATATCATAGAGTTCATGGTCATTCTACTAATGAATGTAAGGAATTGAGTAATAAAATTCAACATCTTAAGGATTGTGGTGCTCTTCCTTGTGTTGAAGCACCTAGTTCCTCTAATTGATATTTATTTTCATTCTATCATGTTTCTCATCAATCATCTCGGCTCATCCTTGTCTTGCACTAAGTGGGGGAAATGGGTTAGGTAGCCTTGTCCTCGTATGACACTTTTCGTTATCTCCTTTGGCTAGTTGACTGCCTTCCATGTATATATAAGAGCAAGCTTGGGATGTGGATGACATGCCTTAAGTTGTCTCACATGTGACGTATTGAGTTATGTTTAGTATTTCATTTTGGTGGAAACCCCTTATCCATGATGTAGTTTCATTTGGGAACATATGACTTGGCATAGGACTTTCTGAATAAGCTCTCATGTCTTCTTCATTTGCTACTTTAAAGTAATTGCTCACAACATGGTGTTTAGCAATTCCCTTAAAGTGGGGACATACATTGGAATTATTCCTTTTCATTTTACAACTCATGTTTCATTGTGTGGTCTTCTTACTTCATGTGATGTGTCTTTCTCTTTGTGATCACATTGGGTGTGATGTCCTTCAAGAGCGTGATCTCTCTTAGTATATTATATACATCTTAGTGGCTTGATGTGACACATTGCATCCCTTAAGTTGTAAATCTTCTATTCTTCAATTGGTCCTCTCTTTGAGACATTAGGCACGATGTTCCCTAAGTTAAGACCTGTTGATGGTCAATGTAACACAACAATGTTAAAACAAAATAATTCTACCCTATTTCTCTTGAAAAAGACAAATAACCTAAAGCTACCTATCTTCCAAGGTCTCTATAGTTGGTTCTCAACTATGTTGATGTTGTTCAGTGGCCTATGCAATTGTAATGTTCAAGGGGCCTACTGGTAAAAGTGGTACAAACTGCATAGTACAAATTAAACTAATGTTTGGGGTGTAAATAAATATCAAAAGATAGAATAGAACTCAGGACAACAAAACATAAATGTAGATTTCCTTTCAATTCAAACATACAAACTTCAATATGAGCATTATTTCCAAACAACTAAACCATAAAATGATACAATCCACAGAACAATCCATACCATTGCATTCATTCATAGTGCAAATTCAATACATACAACCATTCACCATTCATAAACTTTAAAGATCAAATAAGAACACATCACCAGCTCATCATTAAAATTCATAGATCAATAAACATCAAGAAATCTCATTCATAGATAATTAAATGGAAATAGTCTCAGATTCAGAATCTTCTATTGAATTTTATCAAATAAGAGACATTTATGAACAACATTCATTGGCATACAAATGACCATTTGTTCATTGACATCACCATTAAAACTAGTTCTGAAAAATAACATAAATTGTACCAAAAACTGTAAAAATGTCTAAGTGTCTTTGCATAAAACTATAAAAAGTTTATAACTGTAAAATAATCCTAAATCTCCTTAGGTGGCCAATCTCTCTTCAATTAGCTGACCTTTACAACATGGAGATAAAAAATGCATATAAATAAGTTTAACACTAATTCCTCCAATAAAAAAATTGAGATCCACCAATCAGGGAACAACTAGAGCTACACAAGATGATTTCCCATCATGATCTTCAATTCAACTGTTGATGACTATGTATCAAAATTTGATGCACAAGGAGAAGGTCGAATTGTTGGGGAATCCTGAGTTGAATTGGTGTCATGTTCCTGAAAAATAGGGGAGAGTTGCCCTGTTGGCCGAATCATTTGATGCTTTATTCAAAAAAGAATATTCCACACTTTATTCCTCTATCTTCTATTCAAGTAAGTATTCATCATAACTATCCAACACTTGTCTAAGCATGTCCATATCAAGCCCATCTACCCAACTGCCCTCAAAATTTATTCTTCTTAACAAAATAGAGGAAAACTTCTGCATATCATCCAATTTGACAAGATCCTTCCGAGCAATATTTACTAACTCCTTGATGTCCATGAACCTGTCAATCAATAAGTCATCACCATCATCTCCCTTCTACATTTCCTCTTGAAACCTATTATCCCATTTGTTCTGTTAGCTCTCAAAAACGCAGGCGGAATACCTCAAGAGGCTGCCAATCTCTTGATACGCTTTAGGGTAACAGACAAGGTCAAGAGAGCTCAACCTTCTACACTTCAGGTGCTGCTAGACCTAGGCAAGTGTACCTTTCCGAATGAAGCAGAATTAACTTATGATTTATCCTTCTGAAATGCTTTCTCCACAATGGCAAACGGAAGTGAACAAATGAAATCAAACTTGATAGCAATCTTTTGATCTAAATCCTAAAATGCTTAAATAACAGATGTAAAGAGATTAAGTGAATTCAAAATGATGAAACACAGAGACCAGTGTCTTGTTGGGTATGTGGAGTCGAATGAAACAGAAGTGAACAACTTATTCTGGCAGAAAATCAAATTGCATGCATATGATCTGTTCATAACTTGTATAAACAATGCAGGATTATGATTACTGAACTCTACTTTAATAATCCGGATGAATCTTCCTGATTACTGTGATCAACGAAAAGGATTTAATCTCTACTTGAGAGAACCAATTGATTAATCACATGAATACATCAAATGTGCATTGACAAACTGAACATAAACTTGTTATGTCAATTTGAACAACCAGAAAGAATCAAATTGGAGACAGCTTCAGCAATACTTTTCAATAAATTCAACACACAATTGATACTAGAAATAACCTACCACACCAGCTGACTTTCATTGGATTCACCATTTAAAACATGCACATAGTCTCCAGAATGAAAACTTTATTCTACTATTCCCATTCCTAATCTACTGTATCTAATCTAAAATCTGATAATTTCTCAATTACAATCGGGTGTATATATACACCAGCAATCAAGAAACAAACTACTTTCAAAATCATGTCGGCCACCAAAGAAATCGGGCTCAATTCAAGTCGGTCAGCAGTAGTTATCCAGCATCTTACATGTCGGCCACAGTGCTTGAAATTTTGTTACCATCTGTAAATAGTCGGCGAGACATAACTCACAGTCATGTCGAAGGAAATTCATTCGTTCATCGCTCCGCTTGCATTGCTCGCCTTCCCCGTGACTTTCCACCATCAGAGAGACTCATATCAAACTCAAAATTCCCATCGAGAACCCCTCAACATTTGTTGGTTGCCAAGACAACAGAAGATTCACACCGAGATGCATAATTCGTTTCACCCTCTTCGTTATAGCTTCCAGATATCGAGGAAACCTCATGTAGATCATCCCGAGTTTCACCGAGAATCAATTATGTATGTCGTCGTGACACATTGCATGTTACATCGAAGTCAAAGAGTATTTTGTTATTCCTTTACGTTTCGCTGTGACCTTGTGGAGTCGGGGAAACGTCATGCAGATAGTGGAATGTTACATCGAAATGAAATTCTTCACATGCTCTCACTCGCTGAGACACAAGATATCTCTCCCCGATGAGTTCCATTGGCTTCATCCACAGTCGCCATGACTTATGTTGTATCTCGCCGATGAGCCTATCTGCCTCATGTATGTCACTATAACATCCAACTGTCAGGAAGACCTCCCATTGACTATATTGTTATACCGAAAGTTCCATCCAAGCACACACCATTTCGCCAAGAGAAATCAAAATTCTCGCCGAAATCCATCTGAAAGAAACCCTATGCCTCGTCGGTGAGACAAATGCATATCGCCATGACCACTCACTGAAAACACCATAGTCTCACCGAAGTACCTCGAGCACACATGATCACTGAGAAAAGGCCATTCTCACACCGAGAGAAATCCATTTTGAACATTGTCGGCAAGACCCAACCTTTTCGCTATGACCTCCTGCCACAAACTCAATGCTCATACCGAAAGCTCTTTGCACAAGTTGGTGAGACACCTAGAAGTCGCTATGACTTCACACCGAAGATAATCTTCCTGGCCGAAGTGAATCCATATGCAATGTCAGTGAGACTGAAGGTCTCTCACCGAGACCCCATCCCGATAGCTCAAACTCATACCGACATGTTCCTTGAATTGCCGGTCGGTGTGACAAAAGAGACTCGCTTGGGCATGATGCCGATACCCATAGCCTTCACCGATAGAGCTTAGCATATGTCTTTCGACAAGAAAAAAATATTTCGCTATGTCCTTCACCCGAATATGATTCTTATGCCGATAGATGTCACTTTTGTCGCTGAAACACAAGATATGTCCTGTCGATAGCCTGCAACAAGAATTAGTGAAAAATACATAGGTCGGGGAGACATTCACTCTATCATGCCGATATGGATAATACAATGAAAGACCAAAGACTAGATGGATTCAAACAGATCATATGACAAAATATAAGCAAGGCAACACGAGGAAAGGATTTTATGCTTATGAGGAGGATTCATTTTGGAAACTGATGAATACAATTGACTGTAAAATTTTCAAAATTTCATAGTTCTAATAGTGGCTCTGTCTGGGGATGAATGATAGTCAGATCATTGCAAGGATCCAGAATCTATGGGTGAGTAGACTAGACACAAAATGAGAAAAATGGAGATGGACAAGAAACAGATGGAATGAATGCAAAATGAATGCAAGATGGAGGTGAATGCAAAATGGAAGAGAACCAGAACCTTAAACTACTATGCATGGAAAATTTTAAAGAGGACAAGCAAGAGTTGTCCATGCACTGGAAACCCTCAATCCTCTGTGTTTCAATTTCACCTTTCCTGAGCTGTTACAATCTGAAACTCAAACCAAGCTTTCCCCCATCAAACACCTGGTTTTGTGTTGAGTTCATCAAATTCTTCCTGAAGATACTCATGCAATCTTTCCTGTCACTGTTATTGCAAGTTCTTAGAGTATCATCATGCTTGGTTTGGCCCAAAATCCCTACACCATTCTGTAGTTCAAATTCTTCAACATCTTGGGACAAACCCTTGTTATTTTCAACATTCAAAATACATGCATATGAAATAAAATATTCCTTATTATCTTTCTCACTGTTATGTATCATAAAGCATTCACTTAGCTGTATTAAAATCTCACAATCAAAGTGCCCCTCTTGAGAAACAAAAAAATCAGTCAAACCAACATTGTCTGAAACAAGCAAATCTGAAACCCTTTGCACTTCTTTGATACCCTTATGACTCAAATCTTAGATATTAAGCATAAATGAATCAATCAAATATGGAATACTATCATCCTTGGTATGCAGATAAATGTCCTCTTCACATGGATTAGAAATTTCAAGATCACATACCTCATCCTGAATAGAAACAAAACTTTGATCAATACCAAAAGTATCACCATCACTCCAAGAAATACACAAGTAGTCATAAGAATCTTTACACAAAGATTCTTCATTATCAAAGCAAAAGTAAGCTGGAGACAAAACTTCAAGATCATCTTTATGTGCACATCCTTGGTATTCAGAAGTAAACAAATATACAATCTGTTCACTGACAAGTGAACAAGTCTCAACATTTTCATCACTACAGTTATGCTCTTCACTTTTATCATCATCAAAAGGAAATTCAAGACCATCGAAGAATGGGAAATCAAAAACATTATCAACGTAGTCATTTATTCCATCATTTTTCTTGTCTGAAATTAGCTCCTCTCTTTCATAAAGTGAATTTGAAAATACCTGAAACTCATTCACAGACATACCTTTGCAAAATATCATCTGATCATCATTTAACTCTTCATCATACAACAAGTTTGAAAAAATTTGGAAACCATTTTCAAATGTACAAACCTCATCATGATCAAATGTATCTTCATAACTTTCAACTACAGCCAAAGGTATTGTATATTCACCATCAAATGAATCAACATTTCCCATTGCCTCTTCATCCTGATCTTCATAAGAGGTAGAAGAATCCCTTGACTGTAGATCAAAATCCTCAAGTTCACCATCAGAATCAGAATATTCACTGGATTCCTCACAACATGCACTGCTTTCACTGTGACAATATGTTGCGCAAGAGAGCTGCCCTGCACCTTCATCCTCCTCAATATGGTAAAAAATATTTGAAGTCAAATATACCGTGTGATCATCTCCATTGTTTCCCATCAGCATTCCCTCTTCCTGCATTCTTTGGGCTACAAAACAATGATCTAGGGAATGTGGCATGTCACAAAAATCACAGAAGTAATTGTTACTTACCATGTAGGTTCCCTTTGTCAATGGATCAAGAGATTCCTTGTTTCCAGGCCTAGCTGTTATAGGTTTGTTGTCCTTCCAGTCTGTATTATAAGGCATATCATGCATCCTCGGCCTTTCGTCCCTATATGTGTTGCTTTGCTAAGAAACCCTAGGAATGTCTCTTTTACTGATTACCCCAGCAGCCTTCCTATTATTTTCAATTGTTTGTGCCATCTTCTGTGCTTCAGCCAAATCTCTTGGGAATTTATTTCTCAGCTCATACCCTACCTTAGGATCGAATGCATTCAAATAAATACTCAGTGCTACAGAATCTGGCAACTTTGATCCAGGAGGAATTTTATTCTGCAATTTATTGAATCTCTGATTAAAATCATAAATTGTATCACTTTGATCTTTCTGAATGTGTATTAACTCACGAAGAGCAGCATTTGGTGCACTTAGATTCCCAAATTGCTCGAGGAATTGATCTTGAAATCCTTGGAAAGAATCAATTGAGATAGATGGCGGGCTATTGAACCAATCCCTAGCGTCTTCAACAAGTGACATCATGAATAGCCTCATGTGTAAATCTTCATATGGCACATCCAAATCTTGGATGAAAGCATTGAAACTTCTTAAATTCTCTTCAGCAGTGATTGCATCACTCCCTGTAAACTTTGGAACAATACTCCTCCAATTTCCATCCATTGGATAAGGGGATAATTGGATCCCTAATAAATCAAATTGTCTGATCATTGTCGTATGTTGATGAGGGGGGCGCTATATGGGTACCGATGTTGGTACATCAGACCATAGTGTTGTGTATGATGATATGGCATATACTGCTGACCATGAGGAGCTCCAGCATAACCTCCCCAGAACTAAGATCTTCTTTCATTCATGTTTGAATAGCTGCAAAATATTCTTTCAGAATCGCCACCTACTTTTCCAAAAGTAGGAAAATAATTATTTCTGATCTTTTCCCAGCGGAATCACCTTTTCTGAAATTTCTCAAATTACAAATCTTTAATTCATTGTCTGTATATGATGGTCTTCAACTGAATTTTCTGATGTAATCCCCAGCGGAGTCGCCAATTTGTTAGCTCTCAAAAACGCAGGCGGAATACCTCAAGAGGCTGCTAGTCTCTTGATATGCTTTAGGGTAACAGACAAGGTCAAGAGAGCTCAACCTTCTACGCTTCAGGTGCTGCTAGACCTAGGCGGGTGTACCTTTCCAAATGAAGTAGACTTAACTTATGATTTATCTTTCTGAAATGCTTTCTCCACAATGGCAAATGGAAGTGAACAAATGAAATCAAACTTGATAGCAATCTTCTGATCTAAATCCTAAAATGCTTAAATAACAAATGTAAAGAGATTAAGTGAATTCAAAATGATGAAACACAGAGACCAGTGCCTTGTTGGGAATGTGGAGTCGAATGAAACAAAAGTGAACAGCTTATTCTGGCAGAAAATCAAATTGCATGCATATGATCTGTTCATAACTTGTATAAACAATGCAGGATTATGATTACTGAACTCTACTTTAATAATCCGGATGAATCTTCCTGATTACTATGATCAACGAAAAGGATTTAATCTCTACTTGAGAGAACCAATTGATTAATCACACGGATACATCAAATGTGCATTGACAAACTAAACATAAACTTGTTATGTCAATTTGAACAACCAAAAAGAATCAAATTGGAGACAGCTTCAGCAATACTTTTCAATAAATTCAACACACAATTGATACTAGAAATAACCTGCCACACCAGCTGACTTTCATTGGATTCACCATTTAAAACATGCACATAGTCTCCAGAATGAAAACTTTATTCTACTATGCTCATTCCTAATCTACTGTATCTAATCTAAAATCTGATAATTTCTCAATTACAATCGGGTGTATATATACACCAGCAATCAAGAAACAAACTGCTTTCAAAATCATGTTGGCCACCGAAGAAATCAGGCTCAATTCAAGTCGGTCAGCAGTAGTTATCCAACATCTTACATGTCGGCCACAGTGCTTGAAATTTTGTTACCATCTATAAATAGTCGGCGAGACATAACTCATAGTCATGCCGAAGGAAATTCATTCGTTCATCGCTCTGCTTGCATTGCTCGCCTTCGTTGTGACTTTCCACCATTGGAGAGACTCATATCAAACTCAAAATACCCATCGAGAATGCCTCAATGTTTCTTGGTCGCCAAGACAACAAAAGATTCACACCGAGATGCATAATTCATTTCACTCGCTTTGTTATAGCTTCCAGATATCGGGGAAACCTCATGTAGATCACCTCGAGTTTCACCGAGAATCAATTATGTATCTCACCATGACACATTGCATGTTACATCGAAGTCAAAGAGTATTATGTTATTCCTTTACGTTTCGCTATGACCTCGTGGAGTCGGGGAAACGTCATGCAGATAGTGGAATGTTACATAAAAATGAAATTCTTCACATGCTCTCACTCGCTGAGACACAAGATATCTCTCCCTGATGAGTTCCATTGGCTTCATCCATAGTCACCGTGACTTATGTTGTATCTCGCCGATGAGCCTATCTGCCTCATGTATGTCGCTATAACATCCAATTGTCAGAAAGACCTCCCATAGACTATATTGTTATACTGAAAGTTCCATCCAAGCACACACCATTTCGCCAAGAGAAATCAAAATTCTCACCGAAATCCATCCGAAAGAAACCCTATGCCTCGTCGGTGAGACAAATGCATATTGCCATGACCCCTCACTGAAAACACCATAGTCTCACCGAAGTACCCCAAGCACACATCATTTCCGAGAAAATGCCATTCTCACACTGAGAGAAATCCATTTTGAACATTGTCGGCAAGACCCAACCTTTTCGCTATGACCTCCTACCGCAAACTCAATGCTCATACCAAAATCTCTTTGCACAAGTCGGTGAGACACCTAGAAGTCGCTATGACTTCCCACCGAAGATGATCTACTTGGCTGAAGTGAATCCACATGCGATGTTGGTGAGACTGAAGGTCTCTAGCCGAGACCCCATCCTGATAGCTCAAACTCATACCGACATGTTCCTTGAATCGTCAGTTGGTGTGACAAAAGAGACTCCCCAGGACATGATGTCAACACCCATAGCCTTTGCCGATAGAGATTAGCATATGCCTTTCGACAAGAAAAAAATATTTCGCTATGTACTTCACCCGAATATGATTCTTATGCCGATAGATGTCACTTCTATCGCCGAAACACAAGATATGTCTTGCCAATAGCCTGCAACAAGAATTAGTGAAAAATACACAGGTCGGGGAGACATTCACTTTGTCATGCCGATATGGATAATACAATGAAAGACAAAGACTAGATGGATTCAAACAGATCATATGAAAAAATATAAGCAAGGCAACACGAGGAAAGGATTTTATGCTTATGATGAGGATTCATTTTGGAAATTGATGAATACAATTGACTGTAAAATTTTCAAAATTTCATAGTTCTAACATGTTCCTTAACTCATCAAGAGGGAAACCATCCTTGATAGGGACATCTTCATTCACCATCATAGCTATGATTGCTTCCAATTCCACAATTTGATCTATCAAATCCTTTCCAACCTGTTGCACCTCATTTCTATGGGTAAAAATAAATGAAGTCCTAAATCTGATAATGTTGATAGTTTTATCAATGCAATCCTAATTACCTTCCTCAAGGATAGATTGTTACAAGAGTGTTTGTTGAGCTAGTTTAGTAATTTATTTCAATTTCCTCACATGCTCTCTATATTCTTCTTCTTGCTTCCAAAGGACCTCAACATCTATAGTCATATCATTGGATGATTGCAATGCTTCTTTATGAACCTTGTGGGATTCAACAAGTGGTTCCTACACCTCTTGGTTCAACCTATCAAACCATCTATCCAACATCTTTACCTTGTTACTCATCTCAACAAGGTCATCGAATTCTTTCTTTCTTAACAAAATTTGTGTTTGTGGAGCAGAATATTGTATTGAAACAGGAGATGATAGGTCCTTCAAGAACCTATGCAATTGATCCAATTGATCTTTGAGCTCATCTTTCCTTTGTTTATCCTTTATCATTCTAGAATTGGTGGAGGATGCTACAATATCAATCAAGTCCATTTGTTGGTTACTTGTAGGCCTTCCCAAGTTTACAGTTCAAAGTTCATAATCACTCAATTGCATCTCTAATCTGTCCTTGTCCACCATAGGAATGGCACACTCATCCACAATCTCTCCATCATCTGTCAGTTTGGTGGAGTGAAGAACTCAAGCCTTTTTCTTGGGCCTCTCCTTCTCAATCTCTTTCATCATATCATCCCAATTTAGGGGCTAGGTTTGGACTATTTGTTTCTTTTCTAGGTTGAGCTTAAAAAATGTTGGGGCAGTAGGAGGTGTAAGCACTTGTTGTGAAGAAGCAGTGGTAGAAGAGAGAGGTTGTAGAATTGTTACCTTAGGTTGAGAATCAAACTCTTGTTGCTCCTTTTCTACCATTTCCTTTGCAAGCTTATGAGCCTCAACTTTCTCTCTTTCCTCCAATCTCCTCTACTCATACATTTCATCTCTTTGTTTCTCTAATTGCTTAACTCTCTCCCACATTGCATTTTCTTCTTGCTCCTGTTTGGCTTGTTCTTCTACCTCCAACTTCTTTAGCAAGAGCTCTTTTTCATCCTTTTACCTTTGTGCCTCTTCTACTGCCTTGGCCTTGGCTTCCAGTTCCTCTTTTTCTCTCCTCTGTCGGGCCTTTTCCTCTTCAAGGTCATGAATTTTTTGCAAGAGTTCCAAATTTTCCCTCTCTATATTAGCTTTCCATTCATTTTCTTTTTGTTGTTGTAGGAGGTCTTCCTTTTCCTTATGTTTCCTTGCAAGCTCTTTAGTTTTTGCTATAGCTTCAGCCTCTTGTTGCTTTGCAATTGCCTTAGCTTGTTCTTTGGCATCAACCTCCTTCTTTGAATCCTCAAAACACTTCCATTGGTCTTCTACAGTTAAAACATGTTCATCAATTCCAACATCCTGAATGTCCTCAGTAATTGCGGTCACAAAAGGCTCATGGTTTGATTGTGTGGCCTCTGAATCAGTGTAAATGTCATGAATCTAAACCTATTTTTTAATTTCTTTCTCAGCCTATTCATGAAGGCTTCCTGCAGGTTCTTCTCTAGTAGACTCATCAGGGAGGGAAGGTTGAGATGAATCTCCTTCTCCAGTAGTAGTAACTTCTACACCTTGTGATTCATGAGTTTCTTGAGTGGGCATTCCTAGATCAGCATCTCCTCCAAAGCTAGGAGGAAAGTACTCCAATTGTTCTTTAGGATCTATCCTCCTCTTTGTTCTTCTGTATCCTTGGGTGCCTATTGCTTTCCTCTTCTTTGAAGATTGAGCTTCTGGCTTCTTGATCCTCATGACCACCCATTTAATACTTCTATCCATCATTGTCCTGGCTAGTTGCTTGATGTCAATGAATTCTTCCTCATCCCAATTTATTAGGTCTAAGCTTTTGGTACCTGTATTCTCAGCTTCATACCTTGGGTCCAAAACTACACCATCATCTGATAGTGTATGAGGAATATCCTCCTTCACCCCATAGTCAATCATCTATTGGATGGTGAGCCTTTCATAGTTTCTCTTCTGCACATCATAATCATCTTGCATATCAATCCAAAATTCCTCTAACAAGTTAAATTTCTTCTCAAAAATGGTAGGAAGCAAGCCATTCATCTTGTTCTCTAAGTTAAATTTTTTTCTAGCTGTATACATCCCCAATTTTAAGTAACTTAACTCCTCACATACTGCCTTTGCAGCCAAATTGTGAGCACAATAGTATTCTCCCAATTTCATGGGGAATTTGTGGCATCCATGCTTGTGTTTATTTGCAAATTTTATATTAACTCCTATAGCCTAGTATATGAATTCCATAAGCATAATCCTATCACTGCAACATCTTGGTAGTTGATGAGGATGTCCATCAAAGCTTGCCAACCTAAAATAAGAGAACTTGGGGTATTGGATGTACCAATGTCCCTTTAGCTATGAAGGCCATGGCCTCCCTACTCATTTTGTACCCAACATCTCCTGTCAACCGGTTGATGATGACATAGAGGAATGCATCATTGACCCTTCTATAGTGCAACTCTAAGGTTTGCAAGGTCAGTTGATCATAATGCTCCCATGCCTTATTTTGTCCAGGAGCCTCTCTTAATGTGCCCACTGCATTTAATCTAGGGAATATACCCCTCCTTGCAGCTGAATATATGACATAAGAATTCATGAAGAATTTTTTGGTCTATCCCACCTTTAGAATCTGGTTATGCAAATTGTCTAACAAAACCATGCCCCAATCAAATTGTATCCTACCATCCAGAATGGTTTCAATGAATGGAAACATCCATTCCTTGAAGTTTGCAAAATATCTCTTTCCAAACACCCTGGAAAGCATCATAATCAAGTCATTTATTTCCTTCCTAAAGTCTCCCCTCATGGGCTATTCTGGAACCTTGGTTAGAGAATTCTTCTCAATTCTCAACCACTTCTTGTTCATGTGGGACCTATTGGCTTCCTTTTCCATGTTAAACAACTCCAATTCCTCTACCTCAATCAATTGCTTGGGGTTCTTGGGGGTAGGTGCAATAAACATAAACCTCATCATGTAAGGGGATAGATCAATGATCACATTCCCCTGGAGGTCCATACATTGTCTTGATAAGGGGTTATAAGCCCCTGCTGCTATGATTATGAGCTCCAGGCATTGGACTGATAGGGGGAAAAGTGTATCATGCACCAATCTAGATTTGTCTATTCTTATAGACCTCCCACTCACATCCTCACAAAATGTATCTCCAATCAACTCTTCACAGTTGAATGAGCCTAGATTAGTGTCTGTTATGTCTACCCATTTTGAATCTAGCTTACTCACTATGAGAGTAGCATCTTGGTGTTTGTATCTCAAGGTGTAGGGTAAATGCTCCACCTTTATCTTCTTGGGTTTTACCCCCTTAGAGATTTTTGCAACTTTCCCTTCTTTTTGTGAAACTTCCTCTGATGTTCCTGACATTGTTTATTCCTACAAGATGAGTGTGGATTAGACCAACAAAAGGTATGAAAAACATCATTCCAAATGTTATCCTTTTAGACTTTTGTATTTATTCCTAGGTAACCCTCAATACTTAATGAAATTTTAAACCTTTCAGGAGCAGGACCAAGAGAAAATTAGGAACTAGAGAACTGAAAGAAATAACATAATCATAATCAGGACTGGAACCAGATCAAAAACTAAGACTTTCAAAGTTTCAATACCCTATAACATTCAATGACCTGACCCCGCTAACTAGACGGTATCAGAATCGAGATTGAAATTGGTCAGAGGTGGACTCATTTTTGGAACCGAACTCTCATGTGAAAGTTTGATGGATGAATTCATCTCTGGCTCTGATTCCACCATGTATAATCATAACTAAGAAGATTCTCTCCACACATTGACACCAATTTCAACATGAGTTACAAGGACACGGGGAGGAAGAAATCAAGCTCAACTTTTCCCAAACGAATAGGACTAGATCAAGCTAGCTAGGGAAACTACGTGAAAAGGGCATGAAATGTAAACTCTAACTCGTACAGCCTGTTGATTTACATAAAAACTGGGGCATCAAAAAAACTACGACCAAATGTCGTAAGATTGACAAAAACAAGATTGGAGGGGTCCGAGAAAGGATTTAAAACAACTGTAAGGCACTAGAACCCCTCAAAAAGGAAAGCCCTAATTGAAACTAGGGCACAACGAAATGAAAATGTCTCCAAAAAATGGCAAAAATGACAGGTAACAAACCAAAACAACAGGGAGCACAAAAAGGAAAACAAAAAATAGAAGGAAAAAAAAAGAAAACAAAGAATGACAAATGGAAACACCAACAACAAGAAAAGAAAAAAGCGAATATTCACGAGAAAGGTCCCACGAACATGCAAAAAACAACAAACCAAAAAAATAGAATGGGAAAACAAAAATGAAATGGGAGTAACCTACCTACCTCAGAACACAACCAAAATAGGTTGAAAATTGATAAGGATCTACTCATGCACGCTCACCCATAGCGAAATTGTGCTCCTCTTCGACTTCCTTCAGATCTGGCTCATTAAAAACCCTTCGAGTACTTGTAATGAGCCAAATAACCTTGATTAAGGTTTTAAAATCCATTTCGTGTGTGTGAGGAGGCTGCAATTAATGCATTTAATGCAATTGGTCAAGGGTGGAATTAGAATGAAAGTGAGTACACAACCAACATGTATGTCAGAGGTAAAACAAGAGCAAAAGCAGAGTCAAGATAGAACTAGGAACTTCGTAAAAGTTCCAAACTTCATTCTGTATTTGGCTCCTATCCCATGGCAAGGAAAGGATGACAAGGGAATGGGGGGAAAATCATAACCGAATCCAGATCTGGAACTTGGCAAAGTTCCAGGTTCGGATTCGACTTTTGTTCCACTCCCAACAAAGGGAAAGAACACCAACAAAAAAAAAAAAGAACAAAGGAAGCGGGACTTGGGAAAATCCTGTCCCAAAATAGAACATAAAATGACAAAAAACACAAGACAAACAAACGCGAGCGGGATCAGAATGAAACTCAAACTCATAATTTTTGCAAAGTTTTGGGTCCAGTTTTCATTCCGGTTCCACTTCCGCAAAAGGGAAAAGAAACGAAAAGGAGGAAGAAATCAAAATAAACCCAAGGGAGAGAATGACCCCAAGACCACAAGACAAACAAGACAACAAAGAAAATGGCAAGGCAAGAGACAGGGCGAGGACCAGAACAAAAACCGGACCAGGAACTTTGCAAAAGTTCTAAGTCCAGTTTCAACCTGCATTTTGAACCCGCAAAAACAAAGAAACAAAGACTTAGGAGGAAAATGAACAACGTATAAGACCCAAGGAAAAATTCCAAGGACCAAACAAACACAAGGGGGACCCATTTTGATCAATAAACAAAATAGGGTGGTTATGCAAGGCAGAACAATTGGCGACTCGGTTAGGAAAATGGTTTACCCATTTTCAAGATACTAAAGAATTTAGTCACCCAGAACCTTTGGTTCATGTACATTTTAAACTTTAGTATGATCAGTTATGGAAAACTAGGTTGAGCTGGAATCTCAAATGTAAATCAACAATAACCACATCGAATTTGAGTGTGTGTGCATGTATGGTATATCTATTCCAATAAAGGTTCTTCTCATCTTGAAATAACTATACATTGAAGATTTAGGCTACATGAGTTGAGTCCCTATAACTGTTGTGCAATGATATCCTGGGTATTGCTCCGCTGCCAGATAGGGGTCCACAGCCCCGATGAAGATACCTCTAGTTCTCTCAAAGCATTGCTCTACTACCAGCCAGGTGTCCATAGCCCCGATAGAGATACTTGAATTACCCTTCTCGTATTGAGTTTTTCCATCAATTAATGGTTCTCTTTTCTTTCCTTTTTATAGGCTTACTTGAATAATTTCTCTTTTCATCTTTTCCTCAACATTCAGATATATCATTCTGAAATTTGGGTTGAGAACTACAATGGATTTCATGACAGTGTCAGAACTCAGATTTTTCACCTAAATCTAAAATAAAATTATCCTGAGACAAATAGGCCTCCATGTAAATAGATATTTTTATCTATTTTGTGACAAATTCAACCGTGGTCTATGAGATTACTTACAATACACCTGTGTGTTCTTAACCTTTCAGGCTGCTACTTAAAAAGAACACAAGACACAAGTCTTGAAACAAAAAATTTCCACAAACATACCTAAAAACACCTAAACCAACTTCTCTCCTAGTACCTTTAGCATACAGTGAATAACCATTCCATATTTTGAAATAGAGAAAAACGGAAGTCACCCCAAGACACAAAAACAAAAACAAAAACCACAAGAACAAAAAAAAACAAACAAACAAATGAGCCAACTAATTACATAAATACAACCAATCAAAACATTAGACCCTCATGGGCCAAATAGTGTTTGAGAAACTTCCCATTGACAGGAAATGGAATAGGCTCTCCCATTAAAGTGCTCAATCGAAAGGAATTTTCGCTGAGGATCTCGACAATTTGATAAGGACCCAACCAAAGTCGGTCAAAATTTTGATGGTATCCTTTCTTTTCCTTGGCTTTATCCCATAATATTACCAGGTCTAATATCCTAAAATATTTCATTTTTTCTCTTTTGTCAAACCAACGCTTGACAACAACTTGATATTTAGAAAACTGCTATAAAGAAGCATCTCTTTGTTCCTCCAGATTCAATAAACTAGTTAGCCTAACCTCTATCCTATCATCATTTGAGTAGAATTCTTGCATGAACCTAAGAACAAGTATTTGTAAATGGATAGGAAAGACCAGATCTTGGTCATAGACTAACTTGAATGGCGAGTTTCCTAGGTCAACCTTGATTCGAGTTCTATCTGCCCATAAGGAAAATATGAGTTGAGTATGCCAATCCTTGGGATTACTTTCCAACAACTTCTTAATTACTTCCAACAGATTTTCGTTTGTAGACTTAGCTACTCCATTCCCCTGTGGGTAGTAATTAGAAGAATATTTTAACACGATATCTTGCTCATATGCCCATTGAATAAATTTTACAGAAGATAAAGTAGGGCCATTATCACATACCAGGGAAAACGGTACTCCAAACCTGGTAACGATGCATTCGTTAAGGAATTTGATGATGACTTCAGTGGTGTTGTTCTTACAAGGCCGAGCTTCAGTCCAGTGTGTATAGTAATCATTTTCCATCAAAATAAATTTGTGTCCTATAGAAGAATTGGGGTTAATTACCTCAACAAAATCTAATGCCCACTGGGCAAATGGTCTTACCTCATATATCGGCTATAAGGGCATTGTTGGATTGCGCTCCCTGGATGTTGAAGTATTACATGTATGGCATGTCCTTGCATGTTGGTGAGCATCATAGAACACATGAGGCCAGTAGTAACCTAATCTCAAAATTCTGTGAGCCATGGAATCAACATAACCATGTCCAATACCATGTCTACCATGAAATTTCGTTATGGCTTGTTTCACTTGCTGCTGATCAAGGAAGCATAGATAGACACCTTCAAAGTTTATTCGGTATAAAGTTCCTGCTTTGAGCATATGGTGGGAACTCTTCAGCCTGAGTGCTCTCCTATGAGTGGCGTTCATCCAATCTGGACATTTTTTGTTTAACAATAGAAAGATCAAATCAACATACCAAGGATCACCTGTGAATGACTGTACCATATACTATTGACAGGTAATTTTGGTATCTACAGCCGCCATAGCTTTAGATAAACCTTTTCCTCTAACCAGCTTCATCGGGTGGATTTCAAGTCAAATTATTGTAAGATTTCCATCCACTTTCCTTGTCTCTCCCTGAGCTCACTCTGCATGAGAAGGAATTTTACAGTAGGGTCAAGAACTATGGCAGTGATTTGACTGTGGAGGATATAGTGTCAGAACTTCTTGATAGCTCGTACTAGCGTAAAATCCTATTTCTCCATAGGTGTATATCTAACTTCAGCATTCTTGAACAGAGAACTCATAAAAGAAATTGGCCTTTCATCCCCTTCACCTTTTCACTGTGTCAAAATAGCAGCACAAGAATGGTGAGATGTAAAAGAATATATATAAAAAGGCTTCAAATAATCAAAGCTAGTTAGAACTGATGACTCTGAAATAGACTATTTAATTTGTGAGAATGGATATTTAGCCTCATTACTCCACTCAATCTTAGCATCCTTCTTCATCATTTCATTGAGGGGTCTAATGATCTACGCAAACCTAGTAATGAATTTCCACACAAAGTTTATCTTCTTGAAAAAAAACCTCATCTCCTTTTTGCTATTGGGCATAGTTAGTTTCAAAATGGATTCCACTCTATCTAGGTCAATTTAAATTCCTTTCTCTGATATTATGTTTCCTATTAATTTTCCTTATGAAACTCCAAACACACACTTTTTTGGATTGAGGGAGGCTCAATAACTTATGCACTTTTGAAGGACCTTTGACAAGTTTGTAGCATGATTTTCTCTATTCTTTCAAAACACAGTCAAATCATCCATATATATAATAATACACTTACCTACCAAATCCTTGAAGGCCACATCCATTACTCATTGAAAGGTGGCTCCAACATTGATAAGACCAAATGGCATCCTTTGATAAGAAAATGTCCCCCACTTGGTAGTGAAGGCGGTCTTCATCCTATCCTCATAGTTGACCATTACCTAATTGTATCCTGAATATCCATCCAGGAATGACATCATTTGTGAACCATTTACTATTTTCAGCACCTCATCCAAAGAAGGAAGAGAATACTTGTATTTTTTTTATTCTTTGTTAAGGTTTCTAAATTCAACCATAACCTGATCTCTCCACTCTTTTTACGAACAAGAACCAAGTTAGTGACCCAATTCGAATGTCTCACTAGAAAGATTATCCTTGTAGACAACAACTTTTGCACTTCCTTCTAAATTAAAGGTTCGATCAAGGAATTCACTGGCCGTTTCTTTTTGCGGAAAGGCCTTGCTTTAGGCTTCAAGGGGATAGTATGTGTTATTACCGAATTTTTGAAGGTTTTCAAGTCTTAGTACCCCCAAGAAATTGCTGCTATATCTGCTTTTAATGTTGTCAAGATTTTCTCTCGAATGTGTTTGGGGTAGGTTTTGCCAATGAACACATTCTTCTCAGGACCTAAATCCACCAAGTTAACTAACTCATACTTCCCTCCATCAGTGTATGTAGGAAGTTTTTCACAGGCTCGAGGATCAGATTCAAAGATCCTCTCTAATGCTACCATTCCTTTAGGAATGTTGTTTGTTTTCAAGTTCATTATCCCTTTTGCATCACATGTTTCTGGATCCCACTCTCCTCCATCTATGTTTGATTCATCAATAATCTATCCTTCAAAGAGGTCATAACTTGTGAAGAAGGCAAGTATATGCTGGTCATCATCAAAGACCTAAAATTTTTGAACGTTGTCTGGAATGGCTGGGATTGAGACTAACTCTACTAAGAATATTTTCAATTTAGAGTCTTGCATGGCTTCTAAGGTACTAGCAGCAACAACAAGTGCATCTGCAATATGGTTGTCCTCTCTGGGAATCAATTTGATCCCAAAGGCATCAAAGTCCTCTATCAAATTCCATATTCTATTCGTCTATGCAGCTAACCTCTTGTTATGGCATGTGTATTAACTACAAACCTGCTTGACAATGACCTCAGAGTCTCCCATGATTGTCAGAGTTGTAACCTTTTTTTGATGCTTAAACATCAATCCTTTGGCCAACAATTCATACTCTGCCACATTATTGGTACAACCAAATCGTAACCTATAAGAAGCAAAACATGTTTTCCCTTTTGGGTTTGTTAGTTCAACTCCCTCCCCACTCCTTGATTTAGATTTAGAATTGTTGAATTTGAGGACCCATAATTGATCTGGGGTGGGTATTTCTTTCCTAAGACGAGTCGGGGGTAATTGTTCACAAGAAATAGGTGACGCCTTGAACTGATTTGGGGTTTCTAGATGTGGGGAATATTGTGAATGATGATCGTTAGAGGTTTCACTCAGATTTAGAACTTGTATAGACATTTCTTCTCAAATCTGATCTTGATCAGTGGTTTTACAGTGAGTTATTAGTTTTAGCAACCCCCTTGGAATTGGGATATTGGTAGGGGTTGGTGTATCAAACAGTTCTTGAGATTCCACAATCTCATTTCTCAAGGAAAAAAGTGAAACCTGAGTCTGTTCGATTGGGGGAAGGACTCCTTCCTATGTAGTGTGAGTTCATGTCAAAATAGTAGCATCTCTAGCTTCAAAAGAAAACTGATTCAGGGGTGTTTTGGGTTGGTATTCATAAGTTTTTGCTAACTAATGAACATGGTTCAAGATGTCTACACAAGGTTTACATGTCAATTTAGAATGACTTTGGTAATGAATTATGCACTAGTTAGGGAGTAGCAAACTCCAAAGATCAACCTCTTCTCCCAAAACCAACCTATCCTGTTGCAACTTTCTAATTAAAACCTGCTGGTTGACAGTGGTCATCGGGTCACTGTGCTATAAAGGTTGTAGGTTATCAGGATTGAACATTGAAAAGGTCATGATTTCCTCTCTTATATACTCCTATCTTAGTTTCAAAGTAAGCTACCTCATTAGGATAGGCGTACTCAGTGATCATATGTTTAAGACGAGGCTCACTTTCAATCTTGATTTGTGTTGCTACCCCTTTCCATGGCAGCCACATGTGTGAAAATTATAAGAATATATAGCCTCCAATTATTTTCATTAGGTCTCAATTTAAAAGTATGCCATATGTCTCAGGGATATCAGCCACCTGGATATCCATATAAGTCTTGATCCAACCTGCACATGAATATTTTTTAGTTCCCCTACCACATTAACCTTAGTTTTTTTCTAACTAAATCACCTTCTTGTGAGTCTGAACTAGATTTAAACCTAACTTTTTACAAATGGAAAAGGGCATGACATTACCTGATGCTCCAGAATCTAAGAGGCAGTTGCGCAAATTATTTTCAATGATTCTCAAGCTTAGAAGGAAGGGTGGGGTCCCTATCTTACCTTTGTATAAGGCCACATTCATTTCATTGGTTGGAGTTGCCTTATTCATTTGATATTTAGAAACAAAAGATGAGTTACCTTTATTTTGAAATTCAAGTGGGCCTTTTGGTGGAGGGGGGTTGTTTTTGCATTCTCATTGGGTGGAACTATAGTGTTCGAAGGAGCAGATGTGGTGAATAGACCTTTATTCTGATTCCTTAGGAAATGGTCTCCTTTGGATTGGAAGGCTTGAGCGTCATATACATCTTCTTCTAGTTCATTTTCTTCTTATGCGGAAAGGAGATTCTTCTTCATAGAGTTCATAAGCCATGGTTGTATCTATCGATCCACCATTCATGTTAGGAGCACCTTGCAATGAGGCATTATCTTGTGCAATCTTAACCATTTTCTCCATTTCAGGACAGTTAACCTCAAAATGTGTTGCAGTGTCATGCAACCTACACCAATTTGTCATGAAATTAAGATCCACAACATTTTCCGTGTGTGGTTTATCATCATTGGCTTGATAGTTATGGGAAACTCCCCCATTATTTGGTCCAGTATTCCATTGTATGTTGTTATTGGATCTTTGATTATACCCCCTATTTTGGTTTTGGTAATTTTGATTGGGGGAATTCTAATTTTGAAAGTTCCTTCGGTTTTGATTGGCATTCTGATTGGAATAACTACCCTGATTGGAATACCCTCCCTAGTTTTGGTAATTATGATTTTGGTTTTGATTTTGAAGGGGGTTGTATTTGAGCTGTGCCATCTCATTGGTCACTTGAGATAACATTTTCTTCAGGGTTTCCAACTCCGTTGTCAGATGAGTTGTACATTCACTTTCTATTGTGGTTGCAGCTGATGTATGTGTCATGGGGTTATATCCTGCAACTTGATTATGAGAATTTTGAACTTACTGCAAGGGGTCAAGAGTCAGGCCACTAAAGAATAATTGTTGAGATGGAGATTGTAACTCACCTAAGGGTCCATATGCAGAATGAGACATTCTCAGGATTGTATTAAATAGTGGTGTAGGATTAGGCACTTGGGAGTATCCTAGAGGAGGAAAAACTCCTCCTAGACCTCCTACTTGTGAACTAATCTACTACTCTAGTTTAATAGCAAGGTGATAAACTTTGGAAAGAGAATTAATTTCATTTTCATTATATGTTCTCTACAAAAATAGGCCAATCAAGGGATCGATGGCCTTTAGGTAGGCTTGGATAGCAATATTTTCAGCTACCAAGTATGGGTCTTGTAACCTCCTGTACATCCTCTAAAATTTGGTATTAAATAGGGGTAATGGTTCATGTAGCTCTTTCCTGATAGTAGTGAATTGATGGTATAATATTGTGGGATCAACATAAACCTAAAATTGGTTAATGAAGGCTTCTTCTAAGTTTTTCCAACTCAAGATTGATCCAGTAGGAAAATTCAGATACCAGTTATAAGCCATGTCTCTCGATGAATAAGGAAACAACCTACATGCAACATCATGGTGAGAAATTTGAGCTCGAGTACATGCATCTTTGAATGCCTGTATGTGCTCTTCAACACTTTAGGACTCTCCATGAGCATATCCGGGGAAAAATTTCTTAGGATTTTTGGGCATTTCGTGTATGCTACCAGGAATGACTCCTAGTGGAGAAGGATTGTTGGAAAAGAATGCCATAGGTGGTGGTGGTGGATTTGGTTGTGCCACCTGTGGTATTGGTGGAAACTCGGGTGGAGTAAGTGGTGGTGTTAATAGGGGTGGGATAAAAACCCTACGAAATCTGGGCCTAACAGGGATCTGGAGTTCAACTAACGGTTTTGGATTTGTGACAGATCTGAGAACTCTTTCAAAACTTTCTAGTGAAAAGGACCCGATTCAAGCAAGTTTCTTCCTTTAGGCCCTCCTTCTAGCGCTAGTTCTGTTGAAGGTCAATGTAACACAACAACATTAAAACATAATATTTCTACCCTATTTCCCTTGAAAAAGACAAATAACATAAAGCTACCTATCTTCCAAGGTCTCTATAGTTGGTTCTCAAATGTGTTGATGTTGTTCAGTGGCCTATGAAACTATAATGTTCAAGGGACCTACTGGTAAAATGGGTACAAACTACATAGTACAAATTAAACTAATGTTTGGGGGTGTAAATAAATATCAAAAGATAGAACAGAGCTCAGGACAACAAAACATAAATGTAGATTTCCTTTCAATTCAGGCATACAAACTTCATAATGAGCATTATTTCCAAACAACTAAACCATAAAATGATACAATCCACAAAAAAATCCATACCATTGCATTCATTCATAGTGCAAATTCAATACATACAACCATTCACCATTCATAAGCTTTAAAGATCAAACAAGAACACATCACCAACTCATCATTAAAATTCATAGATCAATAAACATCAAGAAATCTCATTCACAAATAATTCAATGGAAACAGTCTTAGATTCAAAATCTTCTATTGAATTTCATCAAATAAGAGACATTTATGGACAACATTCACTGGCATACAAATGACCATTTGTTCATTCAAATCACCATTAAAACTAGTTTTGGAAAATAACATAAATTGTATTGAAAACTATAAAAATATCTAAGTGTCTTTGCATAAAACTATAAAAAGTTTATAATTGTAAAAATATCCTAAATATCCTTAGGTGGCCAATCTCTCTTCAATTAGTCAACCTTTACAACATGGAGAGAAAAACTACATATAGAAAAGTTTAACACTAATTCCTCCAATCAAAAATTTGAGATCCACTAATAAGGGAACAACTGGAGCTGCATGAGATGACTACCCATCATGATCTTTAGTTCAATTGTTGATGACTATATATCAAAATCTGATGCACATGGAGAAGGTAAAACTATTGGGGAATCCTAAGTTGAACTGGTGTCATGTTCCTGAAAAATAGGGGAGAGTTTCCCTGTTGGCTGTATCATCTGATACTTTATTCAAAAAAGAATATTCCATACACTTTACTCCCCTATCTTTTGTTCAAGTAAGTATTCATCATAACTATCCAACACTTGTCTAAGCATGTCCATTTCAAGCCCATCTACCCAACTGCCCTCAAACTTTATTCTTCTTAACTCAGCAGAGGTGAACTTCTATATATCATCCAATTTGGCAAGCTCCTTCTGAGAAATCTTTACTACCTCCTTGATGTCCATGAACCTGTCAATCAATAAGTAATCACCATCATCTCCCTTCTACATTGCATCTTGAAATCTATTATCCCATTTGCTCCTTAACTCATCAAGAGGGAAACTGTCCTTGACAGGGACATCTTCATTCACCATCATAGCTATGATTGCTTCCAACTCCACAATCTGATCTATCAAATCCTTTCCAGTCTGTTGTACCTCATTTCTAGGCTTAAAAATAAATGAAGTTCTGAATCTGATAATGTTGATAGTTTTTTCAATGAAACACTCATTACCTTCCTCAAGGATAGATTGTTCCAAGAGTGTTTGTTGAGGCAGTTTAGTAATTTATTTCAATTTCCTCACATGCTCTCTTTATTCTTCTTCTTTCTTCCAAAGGAACTCAACATATGTAGTAATATCATTGGATGATTCCAATGCTTCTTTATGAACCTTGTGGGCTTCAACAAGTAGTTCCTCCACCTCTTGGTTCAACCTATCAAACCATCTATCCAACATCTTTACCTTGATTTTCATCTCAACAATGTCATCAACTTCTTTCTTGCTTAACAAAATTGGTGTTTGTGGAGCAGTAGATTGTATAGAAACAGGACAGGATAGGTCCTTCAATAACCTATGCAATTGATCCAATGGAGCTTTGAGCTCTTCTTTCCTTTTTTTATCCTTTATCATTCTGGACTTGGTGGAGGATGCTACAATATCAATCAAGCCCATTTGTTGGTTCCTTGTAGGCCTTCCCAAGTTTACAGTTCCTATTTGATAATCACTCAACTGCATCTCTGATTTGTCCTTTTCCTTCATAGGAATGGCACATTTAGCCACAATCTCTCCAACATTTTTCAGTTTGGTGGAGTGAAGGACTCTAGCCTTTTTCTTGGGCCTCTCCTTCTCAATCTCTTTCATCATATCATCCCAGTTTAGGGGTTGGGGCTGGACTATTTGTTTCTTTTCTAGGTTGAGCTTTAACCATGTTGGGGTAGAAAGAGGAGTAACCACTTGTTGTGAAGAAGTAGTGGTAGAAGAGAGAGGTTGCAGAATTGTTACCTTAGGTTGAGAATTAACCTATTGTTGCTCCTTTTTTTCCATTTCCTTTACAAGCCTATCAGCCTCAACTTTCTATCTTTCCTCCTCCAATCTCCTCTGCTCATACATGTCATCTCTTTGTTTGTCTAATTTCTTAACTCTCTCCCACATTTCCTTTGCTTCTTCCTCTTGTTTGGCTTGTTCTTTTTCCTCCAACTTCTTTAGCAAGAGCTCTTTTTCATCCTTTTTCCTTTGTGCCACCTCTGCTACCTTGGCCTTGGCTTCCAGTTCCTCTTTTTCTCTCCTCTGTCGGGCCTTTTCCTCTTCAAGGTCATGAATTTTCTGCAAGAGTGTCAACTTTTCCCTCCCTATATTGGCTTTCCATTCATTTTCTTTTTGTTGCTACAAGAGGTCTTCCTTTTCCTTATGCTTCCTTGCAAGCTCTTTAGATTTTTCTATAGCTTCAGCCTCTTGTTGCTTTGCAAGTTCCTTAGCTTGTGTTTTGGCATCAACCTCCTTCTTTACATCCTTAAAAAACTTCCATTGGTCTTCTCCAGTTAAAACATGCTCAGTTCCAACATCCTGAATGTCCTCTATAGTTGTGGTCACAAGAGGCTCATGGTCTGATTGTGTGTCCTTTGAATCAGTGTCAATGCCATGAATCTCAACCTCTTTTTGCTTATCCTTCTCATCATATTCATGAAGGCTACCTACAGGTAATTCTCTAGTAGACTTCTCAGGGAGGGAAGGTTGAGATGAAGCTCCTTCTCTAGTAGTAGTAACTTATACACCTTGTGATTCATGAGTTTCTTGAGTGGGCATTCCTAGATCAACATCTCCTCTAGAGCTAAGAGGAAAGTACTCCAATTATTCTTTAGGAGCTATCCTCCTCTTTGTTCTTTTGTATCCTTGGGTGCCTGTTTCTTTCTTCTTCTTTGAAGATTGAGCTTTTGGTTCCTTGATCCTCATGACCACCCATTGAAAACTTCTTTACACCACTATCATGGCCAGTTGTTTGATGTCAATGAATTCTTCCTCATCCCAATTTATTAGGTCTAAGCTTTTGGTACCTATACTCTCAGCTTCATACCTGGGATCCAAAACTACACCATCATCTGATAGTGTATCAGGAATATCCTCCTTCACCCCATACTAAATCATCTATGGGATGGTGAGCCTTTCATAGTTTCTCTTCCACACATCATAATCATCTTGCATATCAATCCAAAAATCCTCTAACAAGTTAAAATGCTTCTCGAAAATGGTAGGAGCCAAGCTATTCATCTTGTGCTCTGGGTCAAAATGTTTTCTATCTGTATACATCCCTAATTTTAAGTAACTTAACTCCTCACATACTGCCTTTGCAGCCAAATTGTGAGCACGCTAGTATTCTCCCAATTTCATGGGGAATTTGTGGCATCTAGGCTTGTGTTTGTTTGCAAATTTTGTATTAACTCCCATAGCCTGATATATGAATTCCATAAGCACAATCCTATCATTGCAACATCTTGTCAATTGATGAGGATGCCCATCAAAACCTACCAACCTAAAATAAGAGAACTTGGGGTATTGGATGTACCAATGTCCCCATTCAGCAATGAAGGCCATGGCCTTCCTACTCATTTTGTACCCAACATCTCCTGTCAACCGGTTGATGATGAAATAGAGGAATGTATCATTGACCCTTCTATAGTACAACTCTGGGGTTTGCAAGGTCAGTTGATCATAATTCTCCCATTCCTTATTTTTTCCAGGAGCCTCTACTAATGTGCCCATTGCATTTAATCCAAGGAATATACCCCTCCTTTCAGTTCAATATATGACATAAGAGTCATGAAGAATTTTTTGGTTTGTCCCACCTTTAGCATATGGTTATGCAAATTTTCTGACAAAATCATGCCCCAATCAAATTGTTTCCTACCATCCAGAATGATTTCAATGAATGGAAACATCCATTCCTTGAAGTATGCAAAATCTCTCTTTCCAAACACCCTGGAAAGCATCATAATCAAGTCATCTATTTCCTTCCTGAAGGCTCCCCTCTTGGGCTGTTCAAGAACCTTGGTTAGAGACTTCTTCTCAATTCTCAACCACTTCTTGTTCATGTGGGACCTATTGGATTCCTTGTCCCTATTAAACAACTCCAATTCCTTTGCCTCAGTCAATTGCTTGGGGTTCTTGTGGGTAGGTGTATTAAAGATAAACTCATCATCTAAGGGGATAAATCAATTATCACATTCCCCTAGAGGTCCATACATTGTCTTGATAAGGGGTTACAAGTCCCTACTGTTGTGATTATGAGCTCTAGGAATTGCACTAATAGGGGGAAAAGTGTAACATGCATAAATCCATATTTGGCTATTCTTATAGACCTCCCACTCACATCCTCATAGAAATTATCTTCAATCAGCTCTTCACAATTGAATGAGCCTAGATTAGTGTATGTTATGTCTTTCCATTCTGAATCTAGCTTACTCATTGTGAGAGTAGCATCTCAGTGTTTGTATCTCAAGGTGTAGGGAAACTACTCCACCTTTATCTTCTTGGGTTTTACCCCCTTAGAGCTTTTTGCAACTTTCCCTTATTTTTGATAAAACTTCCTCTGATGCTCTTGACATTGTTTATTCCTGCAAGACGAGCTTGGATTAAACCAACAAAAGGTATGAAAAAAATAATTACAAATTTTATCCTTTTGTACTTCTCTATTCCTCCCTAGGGAACCCTCCATACTTAATGAAATTTTAAACCTATCGGGAGTGGGACGGGGAGAAAATTAGGAACTAGAGAAATTAAAGAAATAACATAATCAGAACCAGGACTGGAACTGGATCATAAATTGAAACTTTCAAAGTTTTAATGCTCTGTAACATTCGATGACCCAACCCCACTAACTGGACGGTATCAGAATCAGGATTAAAATCGGTAGGAGGTAGACTCGTTTTCAGAACTGAACTCTTATGTGAAAGTTCGATGGATGAATTCATCTTTGGCTCCAATTCTGCCATGTATTATCAAAACTAAGCAAATTCTCTCTGCATGCCAACACTAGTTTGGACATGAGTTATAAGGGCATGGGGAGGAAAAAATCAAGCTCCACTCCACCAAGACCAATAGGAACAGATCAAACGAGCTAGGGAAACTATGTGAAAAGGGCACGAAACACAAACCCTAACTTGTATAACCCGTCAACTTACATCAAAACTAGGGCATCAAAAACCCTATGACCAAAACCTATAAGATCAACAAAAAAAAGATCGAAGGTGTCCAAGAAAGGATTTAAAACAACTGTAAGGCACTATAACTCCTCAAAAAGGAAAGACCTAATCGAAACTAGGGCATGGAGAAATGAATGTCACCAAAAAATGGAAAAAATGATAGTTGACAAACCAAAACAAGAGGGAGCACAAAAAGAAAAACAGAAAATGGAAGGAAAATGCAAAGAAAAAAAAGAATGACAAACATAAACACCAATAGCAAATAAAGAAACAAGTGAAGATTCACAGGAAAAGTCCTACGAACGGGCAAAAAGCAATGGACCAATGAAACAGAATAGGAAAACAAAAATAGAATGCAAAGAACCCACCTACCTCAAAATGCGACCATAATAGGTTGAAAATTGATAAGGATCTGCTCACGCATGCTTACTCGCAGCCAAATCATGCTCCTCTTTGAGTTCCTTCAGCTCTGGCTCGTTAAAAACACTTCGAGTACTTGTAATGAGACAAATAACCTTGATTAATGTTTTAAAATCCATTTTTCACGTGTGAGGAGGCTACAATTAATGCATTTAATGCAATTGGTCAGGGGTGGAATCAGAACAAAAGAGAGTACACAACCAACATGTACATTAGAGGTAAAATGGGAGCGGAAGCAAAGTCAAGATAGAACCAGGAACTTCGTCAAAGTTACAAACTTCATTTTGAATACGACTCTGGTCCCGCAGTAGGGAAATGATGACAAAGGAATGGGGGAAAATCATAATCAAATCCGGATATGGAACTTGGCAAAGTTCTAGGTTTGGATCTGACTACGGTTCCGCTCTTGACAAAGGGAAAGAAAACCAATGAAAAAAAAAAAGAACAAAGGAAGCAGGACCGGGGAAAAACCTGTCCCAAAAGAAAACATAAAATGACAAAAAACACAAGACAAACAAATAGGAGTGGGATCAGAACGAAACCCAGACTCAAAATTTTTGCAAAGTTCTAGGTCCAGTTTCCGTTCTGATTTTGCTTCTACAAAAGGGAAAAGAAACACAAAGGGGGAAGAAAAAAAAAGAAACCCAAGGGAGAGAATGGGCCCAAGAGCACAAGACAAACAAGACAACAAAGAAATTGACAAGGAAAGAGATGGGGTCGGGACCAGAACAAAAACTGGACTAGGAACTTTGCAAAAGTTCTAAGTCCATTTTGGCCCGCATTTTGAACCCGCAAAAACAAATAAATAAAGACTTAGGAGGAAAACAAACAACTCCTAAGACCCAAGCAAAAACACCAAGGACCAAACAAACACAAGGGGGACCCATTTTGATAAAAAAACAAAATGGGGTGGTTATGCAAGGCATAACAAGACCTTACATGAACTAAGAAAAATCCATTTGTACTTACCTTACACTACTTTTGCATTTACAATAAATGTTATATGGCCACCTTGCATAACACACTTTGCTTGCCTATGGAGCCATCTTGTTTGTTCATAGGTTTCAAGCATATGAAGTTTTTCTTGCCTCATGGATCCTATTTTTCATGTTGTGTGGCACCTTATCAGAGTTATTAGGAGGTATAGCTTTGGTATGGTTAGCGTATAGGAGTCAAAATTAGGTGTGACTTTCACATAGCCACTTTCTTATGTGTGTGAGCACATACAGGCCACATGCATATGTGTCTCACCTGTTTGGGGGCTCACCTAGTGGATGTCTTGAGGTTCCAATAGCCTGTGTGACCGTGCATTTATTTTGCATAGTGTACATCATGTTCCACTTGTAAACACTTTTATTGGACAAACAACTTAGATCTAATGCACATCACGTTGTGCAAATGGTCGAGGCTTGATCCACCCTTCCTTTTCCTTTTATTTATGCTTTATGTCTTTGATAGTGTATGCTTGTATCTTGTTGTTAATTCATATATCATTCACATGTGTGTTCTTTTGTGCCTATGTTGGTTTTCCATAGGATCTTGATCTTGTAGGCTTGATCATCCCTCTTGATCATTGTCGTCCTATCTCACTAGTATTGGTACACTTGGAACCCTCTTGATGTGTATTTTTCTACTTTAGTGTGAGTTTGAAGCAAGTTCCTCCTCTCACTAAAGTGGGGGCTAAATGTATTGACGAAAAAAAGTATCCCTTTTCCTTGAACTTAATTTTGGAATAATTAATATTAAAATGAGCCTAATCCTGCCTTGATTTAGTGTTGTAATGTGTTTTACACATTCACATTAAGTTTAGGGACCTTTTAAACTAAATGGACCTAATTGTTTCTTATTTAGGGTGTTGTAAAGTTTATCTATACACTTTCACACTAATCTAGGGATTTATTAGTTAATTGGGCTTCTTTATGCATTATTCGGTCCTATTTTGCATCCACAAGCCTTATTAAAAGTATTTTTCTGAGGATAATCCCAACATTTATTACATGACCAATCATAATTCATGTTTTTGGGTTGTGCATTCCAAATCTAGTGATCTAGGACTCATATGCCACCTTGGGTGTATGGGTCCCACCTAGGTTTTGGGACCTGATCTTGAATATTGTATTGAACTTAACATTTCTTGAAGTTTGTGTCCCAATTTTTAGCTATTGGGACTCATACGCCCAAGGTGGCGTATGAGTCTTGCTTTAGCTTGGACCTATTTTGAATTCAATTCTTGGTAGGATTTTATTCTCCTAGATCTGATGTCGGCTTGTAGTGTTGTAATTTTGGGAGATTTGGCATAAACAAGTATAAATACAAGCCTATTTCACATAATTTCTCCTAGCAATTTTGAGTTCAAGAATTATAGAAAAATTATTATTAAGAGAGTATTCAAGAGCTAATTATCAATAATTTTGGAGCATCAATTCAAGATTCAAGCATCATGTCAAAGTCCTGATGCATCATGTGTGTTTTTGAGCTAACATTTGTGATGTAGGTTTCATGATTCAAGCAAGCATTCAAGAAAAAGTTTCAAGCATTCAATCAAGAGTCAATATCCACATTCATGCTAGCCATTTCACACAAGATTGCAACCTTTATTTTAATGGTTTGGTGAGTTGCAACATTGCATATTGTTCATTCATCATTCCTTCATTCTATTTCATTTCATTCCAAGGTTTGATCACCAAAACAAGGTTTGACCAAGGAAAACCCCTATCCACTAACACAACAAAATTTTTCCCTCTTCATGTGTGATTACGAATTTAGGTGAATTGGAGCTTGAAGATCATTTGAAGACAAAGTTGCAAGATTAAAGAAAGTCGTCAATGTTGTCATATTCATGGAAACTCACCTATAGGCCAGAATTCAAACTTTCAAACTTGGAGATCAGACAAGAAGAAAGATAAAAAAATATCACTTGAGACTATAGAAGTTTCAGTCAAACCCTTATACTGGAACTAAATTGCCACCTTGGGCATATGAGTCCCAGTATACCTATTTTCACCAGTTTTTTGTAGATCCTAATTTACCAGTAGTAGATTCCAAATCCAACGGGAAGTAACCCTGAACTGGGACTAAGTCACCCAGTCTAGCGTATGAATCCCAGTGCACATCAAAAGTTAGAATTTCAGAGTTTTAGACCTTGATTTGGACATCTCCATTCTTCCAAGTGCTTCTCTGTTTATCCTCAGCCCCTCATTCTAATTTTAAGTTTCATTTTCTAGGTCACATAGTTAGATTTGCATATTATTTTCATTTCTTTCTTTGTAAGCCTTTTGTTAGTGGTGAACCCCTCATTTAATCACACCCAAGGAAACCACCCCTTGTTATTCTCCTTTCCTCAATTGAGTCTCTTGGTTGAGGGATCTTGGTTTCATAATGAACCAAAGTGTGAAATAGGTCCCCAAAGTTGTATGTCTCCTAAAAGGTGGACATACCTATTTTCCTTGTGTTTAAAGGGTAAGGGTGGTAGAGAAAAGCCAAAAAATGGAAAGAAGAAGTGAAAGAGATGGAGGATCAAGAGCGATGGAGAAGGTATGCCAGCAGAGAGGTAAGTGAAAACCTGAAAACCCAAAAACTTAGGATAGCCAATTTTAGGAACCTCCTTAAGGAAAATTGATGCAAGATGGCCCATGTAGGATCTCTTTGATCAGTTATCAATGATGGGTCATTTAAGGGTGGCATGAAATTTCAACAAAAAATATAGAGGGGTTGATGGATTTTTTTTACTTTTAGGGGATAACTTAGAGATGGGTACCTATTTAAGGGTAAGGCCAAATATTTGATATTGAATTACTTAGTAATTTTTGAAGTGGAGGGTATCAAGGACAAAGAAGTGGAGATGAAGGGGAGTATATGCCAAGAGGAGGGATAAATGAGGAAGTTTGGAAGTATGACTCTAATAAAAATATCTTAGATGGATTTTGACAAGGAAAAGAGTGGGGTATCAAGATTGGTAGGGAAGGTACAAAGATATGAGAGAATTTGAAACTTTGAAACTCTAACAACATAAAATAAACCACTAAGGAAAACACCATAAATAATGCTATACTTATAATTTTATGGTTCTTTACATCTTTGAAAACTTAGGGGACCCATTCAAGATGCCTCAAATCAATTATAAATAATGTTTTGAATAAGACATGAAATGACAACAATTACCTTGTGAGCCTTAATACAAGTCAATTTTGACTTTGGATTCTTAATTCTTTTGATTTGTAAAATGCCTATGATTTTTTTATGTAGACTCCTTACCTCTTATTGTGTTTTTATTTAATCATTTCCATTATGCTTGTAATTCCCTATGAAATGACTAGTATGCTAGAGTCAAATATTTTTATAGATTTTATTGATTATTTCCTTAGTGAATGTGGAACTTGTTAAATAGTTTTGAATTACATTATTGAAATGAAATTAAATGTTAAATCTAATTATCTGTAAATTTATGTAATTTAAATATTACCTATTGTAAAATATAAAATAGAATTATATAGTTTATTTTAGCTAATGGAAAAGACATGAATATTTAAAATAAAAATATCCTCTCATTTACAAAATATCTAGTCCTATTTTGTAAAATGTCCATTTTATAAATAAATTTGTTTCAATGTAAAATGGGATAACGAGTCTTTTAGAAAAATGGTTTTCCACAAAAAGGAAAAGTGAGAGCATTTGTAAATACTTATTCATTTTTACTTTCTCTCTCCTCTCCCCCATTGCTTTTGATCTCTATTATTTTCTAAAATACTATTCCTTTTTTGGGAAAAACTAAATCTATTTGGTAAAAGTTTGAAATTTCAATGCAGTAGTATTAAATTTTCAAGAAAAAAAATAAATTAAGTGTATGCCCGACCAACCTAAGTACAAGAAAAAAATAATATATTTTTTTGAAACTCTCAATTTAAGTAAATGATACATGCCCGAATGTGCAACATTTTTTTTTGTAATTTTTTTGCAAGTAAATAATTAGTTATGATTTTTTTATTAATTTTTTTTTAAATTAGTAACTAACTTGGTAAAAAAATTATGAAATTCAATTTATTTTTTTATCCTATAGTATGGGAAGTATAGAATGTGACACATATTTCACATTCAAAAAATGTAAAATTGTTTAAGAATTATAGATGTTTTTCAATCAACCTATCAATCAGGACTTTGGTCACAATGTATGTAGAAAATTAATAATAATTATCTATTTAATTCCAAATAAGACATATCTTATATTTTTTGAAACCTGAAAATTTTCTCAATCAGAACTTTTCTCAATAAGACATATCTTAAGAATTATAGATGTTTTTCAATCAACGTATCAATCAGGACTTTGGTCACAATGTATGTAGAAAATTAATAATAATTATCTATTTAATTCCAAATAAGACATATCTTATATTTTTTGAAACCCTTTTCATTTCATCAAATTCGGATAAAAAAAAGTCATCAACCAGTTTTTTGTCATATTGCCACTTTTTGGACCCCCATGATCTTGCACTCACCTTGTATATCTTATGGTTGTGTGTGTGTCGAGATTGGAATTCATGTTCCATGTTAAGGACATTTTTTTTTTAATTCATTTTGTTTAGGAGTGAGGATTCAAGACTAGGATGGAGTAGACTCTCATCAACCATGTTCTAGAAATGAAAGTGAATGGATATGTGGTCATCAAGAGTGTAAAATCTAACAACTAAAATTGAATGGATTTAAACATGAAATACACAAAAAAAAAAGAGGATAATATAAAAGTTCAACTCTATACTATATTATGGATAGATAAAGTGGTTATGCACAACATTAATCTAATCCTTGGAGATGGATGAAAATAATGTTTAGAATCTCACATAATGAATGGGGAGAAAAATCCCAACTTCATAATGCATTGTTCAAAACATTGTTCTAATACTTCTCACTTGACATCTATGATGCTCTTTCCATTCTTGTGTATCAAATATTTTTTAATATGATCAATGTTTATGAATTGTAATGTATATGCATCTTCTTAGTGTTTTAATTCCCACTTATATGAATTTGAATTGGTGTTTTGATTCATAATTGTATGTAGTGAAATTACTACATGACTGCATTATTTATGTATTTTCTACCCTGCCTACTTTGCCTTTTATATGTGTTATATGACTACCTATCCAAATTTCCTTTGGGTATAAAGAGGGGGCCCTCATGACTCACATTTAATTGGGTGTATTAGTAAATTTTTGGGCTATTTTGTTCCTTGGTCTATGTTTGAAGAGAATGCATGGTTCTCGATACATTTGTTATCATAGAAATTCCTTATAATTATATTATTCTAAGAAAATGAATAATTGATGATATTGATATCCTTGTAACTTAAGTTGTATATATGTTATGGATTATCCTTGAGTTGGGTTGTACACCATCCATATTTTGGATGCGATCCACTTGTAGTTTTATATTGAGTGATTTTTTTTAGTCAAAAAATGCATTATCATTTGAAATGGAATTTCATGATATGTTGTCTTGATTTTGATGTTTAACTTTATTTCCAATTATCTAGTTGAAATGATAATTGTTTTACAATGTTTCATTTTGATGCTATGATTATGTTAGAGATGTTAGTAGGATGTAATTTCTTATAACCCTATGGATAGGGCATGATGAATATTTTATGTATTTCCCTTATTGCATTAAATGAAAGTACACATTGATTATGAAATGATTTTTTCTCAAAATCGAATTTATGATGTTTATGAATTTAGAATATGGACTATTGTTATCTTGACATTGTAGATTTCAATGGACCAAAATAATTTTTAGAAATACTTAAATTGAGGTATGTGGATTATGTCTAGTGTTAGGGTATTTAGAATAGCATTCACATAGCCATACTCTTGCCTTTAAATTTCTAAATTTGGTTCATGTGTTGGGGATTGAACCTTTTCTTTTTGGATCATGTATTTCATTAGTCCTATTGAGGAGTCATTTGAGACCTAAAAAGTTAAATTTGAAGTTTTTAGGAACTCCATATTGCATTTTGGGTCTATACACTATCTGGAATCACCCATTTTAGAATGGGGTGATTTAGACCAAAAAGAGTGGTCCTAAAATATTGGATAGTTGCACACCATTTATGGAAAAAATCCCCAAATGAAAGTTGCTCCTAAGGTTTACCTACAATGATTATCATATTTGTTGGTCAAGTTTGATTTCCTCTTTCAATTTTATCCCCCTTGTGTCATAAGTCATGAGGTGTGAGGAAATGAGTAGTCTCTTATGAGACTACGATGAGCTAGTGACTTTCCTTGACATTCGACGTACAAGTTAGAATCTCCTTATGTTTCAAATGTTCTTTCAACATATTTTTGGAAGTGTGAGTGTGTGTTGGTTTGTATTACGTCGAGGTGGGATGATGCTTATATTTCCTTAGACTAAGAACTAATGGTCATCCACAACTATTCCTTATCCACCAGTGAGAGATGGGGATTGTGGTCTAGATTTGATCACCATCAATAGGATAACTCTATCCTCCTTTTCACAATGAGGTTCTCACATAATAGTGTATAAGTATTCAACATGTTCAATCATATTTTTCATTGATATAGCTTTCTATGAGAGTCATTCTGTTGTGTTGTGATTTCTTTAGGGTGTAGGTGTGAATTATAGCATGCTATCTAGTGATTTTATCATGAAAATATTATCCATCCATTCATTAAATATTAATGTCTTTGGTGAAATTTGAAGTGGAATTATAATTTTATAGTTGTGATGCATAGATTTAAATAGATTTTTCTAGTTTTGATATACAAATTCATATTGATATTTAGATTTAAGTTACAATATCAAATGGGTATATATAGTTGATGCACAAATTTAGTTAGTTTTTTTAAAGATGAGGTATTGTTTTAGTTGAATGTATAGACATGATGTATAGATTCAATGTAGTTTTAAGATTTTGTAAGGTTTCCAAATTCATGGTACATATTTAGCTAGGTTTTCTAATTTGTGGTATAAATTAATGTGGGTTTTTAGATTTGAGATAAAAATTTAGAAGGGGATTGAAATTTAGGGTATAGGTTCAAGTTGGTATCCATATTTTGGTTTCACTTCTTTGACTATTGGTTGACCCTCCATGGTATTTTTTCTTGGTCATTTGGTCTTATCCATAGCCCCGCAACCACATACACATGACCCTTACCTCCTTTGTGCATTATGATTCATTTTTATCACTTCTATGTATTCATTATTATATCTTTTGAGTTATGTAATACTTCACATGGATATTATGTGCTTTCACATGTGATCATATCTCACTAGATATATTTCTACAATTATGCTTATATATTTACATGTAACACTTTGGATACTATTAAACTTGTTCTCTTTTTTCATACTTAGAAGCAACATTAGAGGTATCTTATTTTCTCTTCCTAAATTTTCTTTCATGATTATATATTGACACAATATCTCATGATTTCTATGTACGATTATATCTATTATATGGATTCTATTTTTATTGATCTTAAATGATTATATCTTTTGACATATTACTTTTCTATTCTCCTCTAATTGATTGTATTCCTTTGTGTACAATTTAAATTTCAAGTAGGGTATTATATCATTGATTTTTTCCATGTTTATGATTATAGTGACTTTCTAAGGCTTTTTAATCACACATTCATTATTACAGTATCTCACCAATGGGTATGCATCAATCTTGTATGACTATTTAATGGCTTGATAGAAGTTGAAAGGACTACACTTTCTTTCTTTTGGAGCATGGTTATCCATTTGAGGATCCTAGATCTATCTCATTTTTACTCTCTTCAATCTAAAAGATGAATTATTTATTCAAATCTTAAGGCCCTAAAGACAATACCACTATGGGTATCAAATTTTTTCAAGGAATTTGAAACTATTTTTCAATACCAAGGTGGTTGAAACAAATGTTTACATCCTATAGAATGGACTTAAGGATGTCTAGGATACTGTAGAACATCTTTATGTTCTTAGAATCAACATGTAGGTTGTAAGAAATAGTTTCAAAGATAGGAATTACAAGGTTTTTATTTTGGTAGGGAGTGAACACATTGTTCACCACAAATAGCACATCATCAAGGAATGAGCTCTTATTGCGGAAAGAAGAAACATGTGCCCTATCAAAGAAATTTAGCAAAAATGAATAATTTGAGGATTCAAATAGACTTTTGGAACATTATTTTCCTCATTTTTGTGTTCATGATAGATGGTAGGATGATTAAATAAGGGATAAATCAATGTTAGGTAATTTGATTCTCCTTAAAACGAACTTTATGTTCTTTATTATAAGAAATATCAAGTGGTGTAAGGATATCTCAAAGTTGTAAAGGTAAAGCAAGGATGAAGGTGTATGTTTTGAAAGTTGTAAGTGTTTCTATGTGCTGTAAAGGTAGAGCAAGGATGACCGAGCATGTTTTCAATGTGGTAAGGTTCCAATCATCCATAAAGGTTATGTAGTGTTTTAATTGAATACTTGGATAGTGATGGGATTCTTGAATGCATACCCTTTATTGTGTTTTCCACCCATTTAAGGGCTTTCTCTAACTTTACATGGTGTTTTATGTGACTTGCATTGTGTATTTGTGTCTTGATTTACATGTTTCCTTGATATTGTGACGATCTTAAGTAAATTTTATTATAGCTATCATTTGTTTTGAAATAGTACACAATGTGTTGGAGCTCTTCTTTGGTTGAGAGTTGGGATACAATCTATCTTTTGATGATCACAAGTGTTATCAAGTTCCTATTTACAAATCACTCTCGTTGGGTTACAATGGTCCATTTAGGGATCCTACACCTCTTTTACATTTATACATTAATTGTTGACATTGCAAAGTAGTTGTTTATGTTTATTTTTGTATCTTTATAAGATGTTATTGATGAAGTTTGGTGTATGCATGTATGAAGATGCAACTATCATTAGATAGACCCCACCTACTTGATAGCAAGTTCTAATGATTTTTTTAAGCAATACCGATTCCAAACTTAATACCATGAATATCAAGTTTAACACTTCAAATCTTAAGATCAAGGATGCCCCATAACACCTTGAGTCCAAGCACTATAAAACTCATTTATAATATAAATACTACAAATTGATTTAAAAAAACCTAAAATTAATTATAAAATACATATTTCAACAAAACATTTATTATCGAACATAGAATTAAGAACCTCTTTCCCTTTTGATCTAATCGTGGATATCTTTATGGGGGTTGAATATTTGCTCTCTTCAAAAGTCAACATAATATTATTTAACTTCCGCCTACGAAGTCATGCTTTGTCTTTTTAGTAAACTATTTTACTATTATTTTCTTTGTGATAAGATATCATCTATACTGTAGCAGCTTTAACTTCATGGACGACCGGAGACTTTGCTCATGCTTTGTTTTCAACTGGTTTCTCTTTCCAGACCAACATCCACTTCATATTGCACTCTGATAGCTCTGAGCTTCATGGATTTACTGGAAGTAGCTGTAAATTCTTTCTTAGTCATAATTTTGGGTACGATCTGTCCAATCTTCGTAGGTTTTGTGATAAAGTACTTATGGAGGCCATGGATGATTTACAGAGCTCTGCAAAAACAGGGCTTCAAAGGTTGTCCGCCCCGATTCATGATTGGCGATCTTGCTGAAGTTGCAAACATGGTGCAGCAGCAGTTGCTTACGGATATGCCTTCTATAAATCATGATGTCAGAAAGAGAATTTTCCCTTATTCAGTCCAGTGGTCACAGATATATGGTCTCTTTCTCACAGATGCCTGTTTTGTTTCTTAAAAGATTTTGGTTATATGTTCTTATGTCTGGCTTAATGGTTGTGCAGGAGAGAAATTTGTTATATGGTTTGGTTATGAGCCCAGAATTGTTATAACCGATGCTGAGCTCATCAGGGAACTTCTTTCTTCCAAGCACTCTGCTGACTGTGGAAGGTCTCCAATGATTATAAAGATGCTTTCTGTGGCCTTGGGCACTGGACTTTTCACTGCTAATGGTCAAAAGTGGTCTCACCAGCGCAGAATTGTGGCGCCTGCTTTTCATATGGAAAAGCTTAAGGTGGTCATTACATTCTTACTTTGATTCCTCCATAATCCTGTCCTTCACTTCATTCTCTGTACTTTCATATATTGTTTCTACAGTAGTACACCATTCTGGACATGTTTTTAGAAAAGATTTTTGTGGGCTTTTGAATCTCATCTTACTTTTGAGAATTGTTGTGTACACTTTACAGGCCTCTGTCGACATCATGTCCATGTGTACAGATCAATTGATAAAGGAATGGAATGAAATTATTAAGGAAGCTACAGAGAAGCCCTGTGAATTAGAGCTAACTGCTTTTCTGGACAGGCTTACTGCAGACATTTTTATGAGGGTGGGATTTGGAATGGACTACAGCAAAGGGGGAAAAGAAATATACGACGACATCAGGGGTTTAGAGGAGATAATGAACCACAATATTCGATATCTATGGCTGCCAGGTTCCAGGTATGACTTGATTGCCTAATTAGGTTCTCTTCCGAAAAGGGCAATTTGAGATTTGGTTTGTTTAATATATATAGTAAAGACTCATTCGAATTCATATTTCCTTTTTTTTCCCAAAAAAGTTATATCCCCACGCCCTCAAATCTGGAGGCTTGGAAACGGAGTAGAAGATTGGAAAATAACTTGAAGCAGATTATAGAGAAAAGAAGAGAGGGTGGATCAAGTGGGAATGATCTTCTTGGCTTGATACTCTCAGAAGTAAAGAATGTTTCTTCAGAAGACAAAAATTTCAGCTATACAGAACAGCAAGTAGTGGACGAGTGCAAAACATTCTTCTTGGGAGGAAGAGAAACCACCAGTGCTCTGATATCATGGGCGATACTCCTGTTGGCACTCAACCAGGACTGGCAACAAAAAGCTCACGAAGAAGCAACTGCAATCTGTGGAAACAGTAATCCCACCATGGATTGTTTAGGAAAGCTCAAAATTGTAAGTATGATAAACAAATTTTGGGTAAGGAGACCCTCCCAAGAGAAAAACGTCTGAATTAATTTAGCAAATTTTCTGTTTGACAGATTGGGATGATACTGAACGAGACGCTGAGGTTGTACCCACCTGGAACAGGCTTCGCCAGACAAGCATTCAAAGACTTAAAACTAAGAGATGATTTTATAATTCCCAAGGGTGTGAATGTGGTGGGAGACATATTAGCAGTGCACAGGGACCCCAGATACTGGGGAAGTGATGCGAATGAGTTCAAGCCAGAGCGTTTCATAGAGGGAGTAAGCAAAGCTACAAACAATCAACCCTATGCCTTCATTCCATTTTCTAGTGGGCCAAGAGTGTGCATAGGCCAGAACTATGCGTTATTAGAGGCGAAGGTTGTGATAACTATGATGGTGAAGAGGTTCAGATTTAGTGTGAGCAGAGGGTATAGGCATGCACCTGTAGCCTTCATCACTCTCAATCCTCAACATGGGATACCTATCATGGTGGACAGAATTCAATGCAATGAAGATTAGTCAATAGTTGTTTGCATGTCATCGTCGCCCAAGGTCTCTGCACCGACCAGTCGTGTTTGAAAGCAAACATTTCTTGGTTTCTTTTCCTGTTTTTCATTGTATCTCTAGTCCTCGAGTCGACAAGTTTACGCTTGTGTGTTCAAATGAATCTTGTTAACCCTTCAAGTTTGTTATATATATATATATATATATATAAATTTAAAACTATATTTAAATTTATAATGGTATATTATTTTGTTTGATGGTTTTACATTAAATCCACAAAATTGTTTAGCTAGTTATTCAATATAAGAATATCAGTTAAGGATTGGAGGATATCCATTTTTTAAAAGTTGTTTGGAACATGCTAATAGTATTGCGAACTTGCACTCAACAAAATTTATTTTTTATTTAATGATGACTTCAAAATTATTATTGATACTATTTTTTATTGATACTATTGACTTCAAAATTATTATTATTAAGATTTTTTTATTTATGACTATGTTTTCTATTTAATAATATTTTCTGAAAAACATTATAAATAACAAATTACATGTGATATTATATATACATTACAAATAAATAATTTAATGTATAAATTATATATTATTATTTTTCTTTATGTTTTAGAGCACAAGTTGTGATTAGATCTTAAAAGAAGTGGACTCCAAATCTTTATGTTTAAGCAATTGATGTGTCAAATTAACCAATAAAAAAATGAATCATTTAAATAAAGATTGACACTTTTACTACACTTCAATATAAATTTTATAGTTGTGATATTGTTAATGAAATGAAAAGGGTTTAATATTGTAAAGAAATAAAAATAATATATGTATTTAAAATTAAGTCTAAGAAATGTGATAATCATATAGTTTAATTAATCAAAATTTAGAGTTTAGGAAAATTATGTAATATAATTTAGAAAAAAATAAAATTAATACAAATGGAAATATTTAGTTGATTTTGAGAGTTAATAAATAGTTGTGTATTATTTTCATCATAAATTATGGATCATAACTTTTAAATCATAGTTTAAATGTGTTTGTTCATGGATGTATTGGAAGAAAATGAAGAAATTGAATCAGTTCTTAAGATTTAGTAAAATTTAGTCTTACAATGTGAAATTTACTTGATTGAAAATATCACTCAAACTTGATCTCTATTTTTAAAATTCACCCTTTGTGCATGGTTTTATTCAAAAGTTTTAAACTTCTATGCCTACAAGAAAAAAATTCACCTTGATGTTTGGACTTACATTAAAGATACTAGTCGTGTTTACAAATACCTTTAAGGAGCTTGCTAACCAAAGATAGTGTTTTCCTTACCAAAATCCATTTTTTCAATTTAATAGTATGATAAAATATTGGATGAGAACATGCAATGAATAAAATAGGAGTTAAAATAAATGATGATGTGAAATTTGAAGCTTGGATTATTGATTAGAGGAATCGAGAGTAATGTAATTTCCTAGTATGCAACTAGAGTTGTAGGAATAATAACTTGAAGTTATGGAAAAGGAAAGAATTATTTAGAAATATAGTAAATCTAGATATGGATCCCTTAGTGAAACAACAGAAATAGGTGTTCCACCTTTTGGGAGGTGGAACACAAACTAAGTGTTTAGGGACCTACACCTATTTCCCTCAAGTTTCACTCAAGGAAACCCTAGAGATCTCAATCCAAGGGTAAAGTAGGGGAAAGAGATCTTGTAATAGGGTGTCCTAGGGTTTTATTAGAGACTAAAGAGGGGTTCACCACTAAGCTATGGCTTGGAAAGACAAGAAATGAATGCAAGATGCAAAGTACCATGCAAAACTAGTGAATTTTTTAGTGGATAATATTCACCAATTAGCTAATAGTTAAAATTTGGGAATCCAAAATTGGCTAATAGTTCGAGCTACAACAAGACTTAAATCACTACATTTTTTCAAAATTTTATTATAGTCTTTTTTAAATCGCCAAATAAATTATTTTATTAAATATTTTAACTCAAAAATTTGCCACAATATTCAATACATGATTAGATCATATTCGCCTAAATTTTATAAATTATAGTAGAATTCTATATTAATTCGCCAATATTATATCATAATTATTAGTTGCTTTAGGACCATATTTCTAATCTTTAGTTTCCACCTTTGATTTATAATATAATCTAATGGTCCTTAATGCTCATGGGGCTTACAATTTTGGGTCTCAGGAAGCATTATAAATTTTGGGTAAATTTTACCTTATAGAGTACAATGAGGGTCATTAGATCAATTATCTAAAAGCAATTTTGAGCCCCATGAGAATTACATATCATGGGCACATTTTACCTTGCATAATACAATGTTGGAAAGTAAATATATAGTCTACCACTTCAACCCATCGATAATTTCCACCCTTGGGCCCCTACTTTTCCATGAGAATTATTTTTAAATTGGATAGATTCACCATCTTAATTAATGCATTTTCCTATTATTTTTCAAGATTTGCCAAAATTTTCTACAAAATTTTAGTGATGTAAAAAAATCGCCAATAAAATTAATATTTTTTTGAAAAAAATGAAAGATTCATCAATAGAAATTAATATGGTTTCCTAAAAAAATAAAAGATCCACCAATAGAAATTAATATGTTTTCCTAAAAAAATGAAAGATTTTCCAAGATTTTATATCTTTTTTCAAGGGGGGTTTCTTAAAGTTATCATTGTGCAAAACCTAACCAAATGACTTAGGAAATGAAACTAAAAATCAAGATATCAAACTGGAAATGGATAGAGGTGCACCTAGAAGAGTGATGAGGTCAAAACAAGGTCCAAAACCCTGAGAACTTATTGTTTGATGCCCACTGGGACTCATACGCTAGTCTAGGCAATTGTCCTAGATTGGGTTTTTTGTGCCAAAACTAGAATCTGACAGTGCTTAATCTAAAAATCTTGAAACCAAAAAAATGGCAGTACTAGGACTCATATGCCCAAGGTGGCGTATCAGTCCCAGTATGCTTTTTTAGAGGGTTAAGACCTGAATTTTCTCTCCTAACTTTTCTCTTTCTGTCACACTTTGTTTCCAAGTCTGAAACTCTGATTTGCAACCTGTAGGTGACTTTTAGTGAAGATGAAAACCTTGTGATAACTTGATGACTTTCTTCAACCTTGCAACCCAATCTTCAAGCCTCAAAACACCTAGATCTACAATTACGCATGTATCTAGAGAGAGAGAAAATTGTTGATTTGTTAGTAAATGGGGGTTTGCCTTGGTTAAACCCCTTTTAGGTAATTAAACCAAATGATGAAACAATTAAGTATGAACATGAAACATGAAATATGAAGCATGAACAATGATACCTTGAATAATGTTGTGGGATGTAAATCAAAAACCTAACATGAAGTGGCCATGAAGGATGTAGATCTTGATCTTGAACATGGATATGAAACTATGCTTGCAAATGGATCTTCAATGCTACATCACAACACTAGCTCAACAACATGCTTGATGCTTAGTGATTTTGACTTGGTGATGGATCTTGATTTACTACAACAATTGATGAAGAAATATTCCCTTAAATGCTTTAGGAATACTCTTGAGTACTCTTATGAAGTCTTGTAAACTCTTGTAATCATAAACTTGCTCTTAGGAATGCTCTCTTGAAAGTATTAGGTGAAAATGAGTGAAATAACCTTGTATTTATACTTGTTTATGCCTAATTTTCCGAAATTACAACACTACAAGCCAACATTAGATCTAGGAGAATAAAATACTGCCAAGACTTTGAATTAAATTTTATTTTGGGCCACATGAGACTCATACATCAAAAGTGGCATATGAGTCCCATTAGGCATAATTATGGGACACATTTTTCAAAAATGATTAAAATGATGTAAAATCGAGATTGGGGCCCAAAAACCTAGGTGGAACTCATACGCCCAAGGTGGCATATGAGTCTTAGATCACTAAATTTGGGAAACACAACCTAAAAACACTTGAATTATGATTGGTTGTTGGTTTATGTCAGGATTATCCTCGTAAAGATGCATTAACTAAGGCTTGTGGATACAAAATAAGGCCAATTAAAAAACCATAGATTAGTGTGAAAGTGTGATACAACACTTTACAACACCACAAATAAGGCATAATTAAGTTCATTTAGTTTACAAGGGTCCTAAAATTAATGTGAAGGTGCAAATAAATACACTTTACAACTTTAAATTAAGGCAAAATTAGGTCAATTTAGCTTAAAAGGACCCTAAATCCAATGTGAATGTGGAAACACATTATAACACTAGATCAAGGCAACATTAGGTCCATTTTAATATTAATCATTCCCAAATTAAGAGAAATTGAACCGTCTCCAAGAAGGGAGTACAATTTCCATTGTTACATCTAGCCCCCACTTTAGTGAGAGGATGAACTTGCTTCAAACTCACACTAAAGTAGACATTCAAGAGGGGTCCCCATGTACCGATGTAGATGGTCTAGGATGATAAAGATCAAGGGAATGGTCAAGCCCCCAAAATATAAGATCTTGCGTCAAACCAACATAAGCACAAAAGGACATGCATAAGGTGTACAATATGCGACATTAAGATACACAAACATGCAATTTCGAAGACATAAAGAAGGAATGAATACAAAAATAAAAAGAGGTGGATCAAGCCTCGACTGTTTGTCCAACACGATGTGGATTAGATCTAAGTTGTTTTCCCAAAAATGCACGCTCACTCTGAGGCAATGGAACTTCAAGTTGTCCATTGGGTTAGTAAGTCAAGCGGGTGAGACACATACACATGCGGCTGGTATGCACTCACACACACATGCTAGTGGCTATGGGAAAGTCATGCCTTGGATGGGCTTCACGTCCAACCATACCAAAGTTATACCTCCTAATAAATTTTATAAGGTGCCACACAACAATAAACTTCGAGCCTCATGAGGAAAGAAAATCTTTGTATGCTTGAAACTCATGAACAAACAAGATGGCTCTACAGGCATGCAATGTGTATTATGCAAGGTGGCCATATAACCAAATTTTAAAATAGAATGTTCAAAAGAGTCTTGCTTAGTTCAAATGAGGTGTTAAATTAAGGAACAATGTGCCTAATATCTCCAAGAGAGGACCAATCGAAGAATAAAAGATTCACAACTTCAGGGATGGAGTGTGTCACATCAAGCCACTAAGAGGAATGTAATATGCTTAGAGAGATCACACTCTTGAAGGACCTCACACCCAATGACATCACCAAGGAAAGGATGCATTGCAAGAAGAAAGAAAATCACATAGTAAAACATGAGTGTCAATGTATGTCCCCACTTTAAAGTGGTTGCTAACACCATTGTTGTGACCAATTGCTTTAAAGTAGAAGAAGACATGAGAGCTTAGGGTATGTGCAGGATCATCATGGACTAAATAGGCCCTTAAGTGGCAAAAAATTCAGAAAAATCAGTGTTAGGCAACTTGACGTAAAAATTTGAATAAGTTATCTATATTATTTCAAAAATATGTAACAATAGAATCTGTAGAAAATTGAATGTAGTTTCTAAACTACTAGGTTTATTTAAAAATAAATAAAATCTATTTGGTGAAAATTTGAAATTTCAATGCAGAGTACTTAAATTTTAGGGAAAAATAAGAAGTAGGTGTCCACCACCTAACCATAATAAAATGATAATAATTTTTTATAATATTTTATATATAAGTAGAGGACTCATGTCTAGATGTGATGCATATTTTTGTAATTTTTTCCAAGTAAATAATTAATTATGAATTTTTATTACAACTTTTAAAACTATAAAACTCGTATGTCGACCACCTTAACTTGGTCAAAATTCATGAAATTTATTTTTCTTTTTAATCCTATAGTATGTGAAGCATAGAATGTGACACATGTTTTGGATTCAAAAAATGTGATACCGTTTGAAAGTTATAAATGTTTTTCAATTAGCCTATCGATTAGGACTTTAGTCATAATTCAAACAAAAAATTAATAATAATAATTTATTAAATTCAAATTAAAGCATAATTTATATTGGTGGAAACTTGAGAATCTCCTCTAAAAACCCTTTTCATTTCATCAATTTTGGGTTAAAAAAAAGTCGTCAGCCACATACCCTACAAATACCCATAATATTGCCACTTTTTGGCCCATCATGATCCTGCACATACCCTTTATTCGAAAATCCCTATACCAAGTCATATATTTCTGAGTCGAACTACATCATGAATACGTATGTCACATGCGAGCCAACTTAAGGCATGTCGTTCACATCCCAAGCTTGCTCTTATATGTACATGGGAGGTGATCGACTATCCAAAAGAGACAACGACAAGTGACATACGAGAACAAGGCTAGCGAACCCCTTCCCCCACTTAGTGCAAGACAAGGATGAGCTAAGGTGATTGATGAGAGGTTTGAAAGTCAATGATATGGATTAGAGGAATAGGTACCCCAACATAAGGAAGAGCACCACACTCCTTAAGATGTTGAAGTCTATCACTTAAAGCCTTACATTCATTAGTGGAAAGGATATGAATTGTAACAAAAAACATTTCATGTTCTTGGAGGGAGAGATATCAAATGATATTGGAGGAGTCTTGATAAGATACCCTCTTGATCAAAAGTAAAAGATGTTTCGTTATTTGCACAAGATGTCATACACACACTAAATGATAAGGACTTAGATGAAAATGCAGATAAAGGTGGTAAACTTAGAGTTCTTTCTTGAAAGAGTATGGTATATTTTCCTTTTTGTTTTCATTGTATCCATGTTTAGGAGGAAGTTTGTGTCCAAGACCATAACAATATTCCAATTCAGATGAAGGGGTGTTATGCTTCTGAGAAGGATTGGCTTCCTCGTGAGAACACATATCCTCTTTAGGTTTCTTGAAGTTATGCATCATCCTCTCATCAAGGATGGGATTTAAATATCCCCCATCACCACCATGGGGTAATGTTGTTGATGTATAACCAAGTTGAGCAAATGAAACACAAGGTTGTTTTGGTTTAGATTGTGAGATTTTGCATTTTCCCATAAAGGAGTGTGTAAAATCTAATGAACTCCAATCATCACTAGAACTTGTGTCTAAGAATGAATCATTTGTATATGACTCTTTGGACTTTGAGGGTGAGATTTTGGATTCTTTATTGAAACAAGGCATAAAATTATCTAACAATCCCCAATTATCACTAAAGAGTTTTGTTGTAGGTGAATTAGGATTGACACCAACTTGTATAGGTTCAAATTTTAATTTTAGAATGTTATGATCATATGATTTATAGCTTCGTTCATCTACTTCAACCATGTATATCTTGTTGTATTAAAATTTCATTGCACAGTGAAGAGTAGATGCCCAACTCCTTTCATAGCATGAATCCATGGTCTCCCTAGGAGAAGGTTCTATGAAAGAGGTCTTGGCATGATATGGATAATGGTAGGCAACACTACAGGTCCAACCTCAATAGGTAATGTGATCATTACTAATGGTTTCCTATTAACATTGTCAAAGCCATAAATATTAACATCATTAAGTTGAATAAGCCTCTTTTCCACACCAATTTTATCTAGAAGGTCAATGCTACAAACATTAAGACCTACTCCATTGTCTGTGAGAGTGTGCCTAATAGATGTTTCATTAATGATCACCTTTATCATCAAGGATTCATTTTCATTTTGTATCTCAAGTGATGGTTATTCGTGTTTAGGGAATGTGATTTCTGACTGTGTGACTTGCATACGATCAAAGGAGGGTGTTACATTATTCAATTTCATATAAGATTGGATCGCCTCCTGCTTTATTTGCAATATTTCTTGAAATAGATACTTGTATGTGGGTAAGTGCATGGATCTGTGACACAATTTTGGCTCTTAAGATGCCACTTTTTTCTAAAATCAGAAAAATCTGATTTGCATGAGAAAATGAAGATAGTTATGCTCAAAATTTCAAGATGTAGCAAGAACAAAAGTTGAAGTTCTCCGAGTCTAGTTTCTAAGCTATGATTTTTTTTTGAAATTAATGAAGATTAAGGGTCTCAAAAGGGGGGGGGCAAAAAAGGTCCTATTTTTATAATAAAAAAATAGCATAGTGCCTGAGGGCTCCCCCCTTTTTGATTAAATTTTTTTTAGAATTTCAAAAATCCCAATGATGAGAAATTAGCTGACACCATGTAGTTTATCCTCATTCTTTCAGATAATTTTTTTAATGAATATATAATATTTTATGAATTTTCAAAGTGGACACATCCTGAAAAGCTGAAATTTGAGCATGTTCCCCCCTAATTTTTTTGAAAACTAATCCAAAATTGATTTTTTTCATCATGTGTAGAATGGAGTCTAGTTTCAAAAAATGTAATTTGTTTCACGTTTCAATGAATGAGTAAAAATCTATCCTAAAACTAGCACATGTTGGTTTTTGACCAAAAACAAAGGCATTTACAATAGAAGCTATGGATCAAAACCTTAACTAAATCAAAATGAAAAAAGATTTATATATTTAGATAGCTAAGAGAGGTTAACGGTATCACAGTTTTTTAATGAACTTGCATTGAAAGACGTGCAAATGAGACGGGGAGCACAAACAAAAATATGAGGAAATTTGGAAAATCCTGTCAATTAACACGTCTAAAGAAGGTCATTTGGTGAGTGCCAAATTTGGCGCTCGCCAAATGGCACATCACATTTGGCGAGCACCAAATTTGGTGTGCGCCAAATGTGATGTGTCATTTGGCGGTCATGTTCGGCATGTGAAATGACTGCTAATAAAACCTGAATTTACCCTATTTGGTCAACAACTTTGATAATGCTTAGAGTGTACAGTTTATGATCGTAGATGGATAGATGAGGTTTTACCTTTCATATGCTCTCTAACTTGTTACC
>VDFB02281492.1:531388057-531405771 GCA_007258455.2 Sequoia sempervirens | reverse complement strand
GGGTTTTAAGGGTTTAGGGTTTAAGGGTTGAGGGATTAAGAGTTGAGGGTTGAGGGATTAGGGTAGAGAGTTTAGTTCAGTTTAAAAGGGTTTAAGGGTTGAGGGTAGAGGGTTGAGGGATTAGGGTAGAGAGTTTAGTTGGTTTTAAAAGGGTTTAAGGGTTGAGGGTAGAGGGTATTGGGTTTAAAGGTAGAGGGTATTGTATTGAGGGTATAGGGTAGAGGGTTTAAGGGTTTGGTTTTAAGGGTTTAGGGTTGACGGTTTAGGTCTCCCATCCCTCTATCTCCCACTCCCTCTCTTAGGTCTTCCCCCCACCATAAATAAATAAATCTCTCCCTCTCAAGTCTCTCTCTCTCAGGTCTCACTCCCTCCCATGCTAGACTAATCTGTGTCACTCCAATGCCCTCTCTCATACTCCCTCTCTGTCAAGTCTCACTTACCTCCCACCCTACCTAGAAAAATATATTTCACTCCAACCCCCTCTCCCACACTCTCTCGCTCTCTCTCCCCCTTTGGTCTTTTTGTATCTCTTAGGTGTCATCCCTCCTTACCCCTCTCCCACTGTCAGGTATATCCCCCCACTATAACTGGATAACTCTCTATCCCTCTCAAGCCTCTATCACTCTCAGGTTTCAGTTGCTACCACACTACCTAGACTAATCTCTCTTAGTCCTATCACCTCTCTCTCTATCTCAAGTTTCACTCCCTTTGTCTTTATGGAAGGTGAAGATTTCAAAACAATTGGCGCTCACCAAATTTTTTGCTCTCCAAATGTATTTTACCTTGAAACGGTTAAATAAGGGTTGACCCCATGATTCAGGCCCACATGCTTTTGTATTTATTTGGTTCAGCACTTTATCTGATTCAGAAACAACTTTTTTTATGCAGTTGACTCCATGTTGTAACAATCTATCCTTGATCCATCACCTTTTTACCACCAATCTGCATGCTAGACAACGTAGAAGAAGACATTTTAAAGTTTCTACATCATTTTACATTATCTCAGGTAATATATTCATTTTGGTATTATTGAAATGTTTATATTTAGTATATTTGTTTGTTTTTGACAATATAAACTAAATTCCTTTTATGATTTTATTAATCATAACAATTGCACATAGAATTCAACATTGCATTAGATGGGAGTTGCATAAAAAAGTTTAATTTTTATGAGTTTGAAGAACAAAAAAATAAAAAACATGACATTTACTTAACACAAATTTACTTATGAATTCTATTTGCATTGCTTATAGTAGTCCACTTCTAGCATGGCTAGTGGAATTCACTCTATTTCATTTTAGGTAGATGTTTATATTGAGATTTTTTGTTTTGTTTTCACAATTTTTAGACCATCCATTTGATGATTTTATTAATATTAATTGTTACACATAGAATTGAACATTAAATTCATTATTACTGATGGTTGTGGGAAAACTTTTATTTTCAACTAATTTGGAAAACCTAAGCTTTCATCAATGTTAATGTGCAAGTTTCCATTAATTTTTTTGTGCCATAAAATATTCACCTTCATCATGTGCTTAGATAATTTTAAGTGACTCAAGACATATTTGGTTTAATGCAAGTTTCCATTCATTCATACCATTTACCGTTCTAAGAAAAAAAAGGGAAAATAAGCACAAGATTCTCTAGTTTCCAAAGGTAGCAGCAACTTATACCCTGGGTTTGACACTAGTCTTTGCTCCTAATAACTTTTCCACACACCAAATACTCCCCTAAAACCCTTCGTAACATTGATCAACGCTTACATGAAGCAATTTTGTACAAATTTGATGTCAAACAGGGAACTTGTCTCCAACCTCAAATTAAACCAATTCAACCCTCTTTCAAATTTTGCAACCTTTCCTTTCCTATCTTCCACAAACTCACCTATTATTCCTTGTAGGTTTTTAATAGAGGTTTCTTGACCTCAAAACACCATTAGGTTTCTTTGGAACAACTTTGACAAATAAAAGTACCTACGTTGTCCTAGACCACAAATTAGGTCACTTTTACAAAGGGTCTCTATTGGAAACTCCTCCTCAAGCCCAAAACTCAATGGTTTAGAAACAACCAATCAAAAAAACCTCCAATTTCACCATTTATTTGTAGTGACACACTTTCCAAGACATCTAAACAAGAAACCCTCATTTTAGGCAATTTACATGGGGGTTTATTGAAAAAATATATCCCAGACCTTCTCTAGCCTAGCCACCACTTAAAACACCTTTAATTATGTCTAAATATGCTTATAAGTTCATTCACCAGCCTCTATCATTAATATTTCACCAAACCCTAGTTCAAAACCTCCATTTTCAAGCAAAATTTGCACAAAAAACTTTAGGAAAACAACACAAAAAGCCTTAAAACACCTTCCCTGCTCCAAAGAACCATGTACAAACCTAAATAATTCCCTAGTAAGCCATTCCACCAAGTTACAAAACAAAACAATGGGTGGAATGGCTTAAAATATCATTTTCATACACTAAAAACCCTTAAAACAGGGTATACAGACTGGTCCTCTGTAATTTTTCTCTAAAATGAAAAAAAAAACATTGAAATCAATCCAAACCAAGTCTAAAATGGTGTTAGGCCTGCTACCCACAAGATTCACTTCATGACAGATCAAAAAATTCTGGTACGTAACCGTACAGATAGGGGGTGTTTCAATTACTTATCTTCTCAAAATTACATGCCAACCTCTCCCTTCGAGTTCACAGGACTTTTTTAAAGGTTTTCTAACCACATTCAACAGTTAAAACTACTTTTCAAACCCAAATGACTGTTGGGTTTCCCTCTTTACAGCTTTTGCATTTTCCATTTGACAACTCTTCAACATTTTTTGCAATTTTGACACAATTGACGTGCCTAACTCACTCTAACCACCCCAAAACATTAGAAGTGGTCTTATTAGACCTTATTCAACCTAATAACATGACTCCAAACAAGAAAAATACCATTTTACCCTCCTTGAAAACTTTTGTCTAAATTGACAACTTTTTGACATGATTTGCAACTTTTACATTTGTTGCCCAAAATGTCTCAAATAACCACAAAATACAATGTAATCAGTGGTATGGATATGTTTGAAAAAATGAATTACAAGTAATTTTCTTATGGTATGGAGGTAGATGTATGTATGAAAAAATTTGTAGCATATAGACATGTTTGATAATTCCAAACAGCTCGCTGCCTTCTTTCATAAAATGCTTTGGTGTGTTAAATAAAATGCAATGTAATCAACATTATCAATATGTTTCATAAAATGCATTACTTACTTTTGTTCTATGTGTGATTGTGAACATGTATCATTCAATTTCATGCTGAGGAAATGACCAAATCCTCTAACACCAGAAGAACGTACAGTAAAAAATGCAAGGAGAAGAGAATCAAAAATTGCAGCTCGTGAATCAAATGAATTGCAACCCATACAACCAGAAATTCCCATTCAATCTAAGAGAGATGTACAATTGGAAAAACAAAGGGCATGAATGAAAAAAGTTCGTGGAAGGACACAAATGGATCCCCAAGTTGGAGGCACATCATCAACCATAGGTGAAGTTCAATGCACATCTCTAGTTGATGACACACCAGCAACAACTTGTGGTCTTCCAAGTACATCAAAAATCACATCTACAGTTGAAGACACACCATCAACAACATTGTGTTTTGAAAGTACATCAGCAAACATGCCTCTATTTGAATTCACTCCACAAATGACATCTCAATTTGTAGGTACAACATCGTTTACATGTCAATCTCAAGGTATGTCATCAATTGCACCTCTGATTGAAGGTACGCGATCTATCCCCGATGTTGTTGACATTCCTAGCATTTACACAAATTTACATTTGAGAACTCCTCCTAGAGTTTTGCATAGAAAACTTAGATTTTTGATTGATATTGATTCCAATGTTTTGAAATGGATGCTTGATAAAATGTCAAAACGTACATGTCAAAGATCTGCATAGAGGATATGGAGTTTATTTTTTGAGAAGCTAAATGAGGGTGGAAGATGCCAACTATTTGTTAAAATGATGAGGCAACTGAAATTTAGGCCCACCATGAAGGCTCTCGGGCTGAGAGTTCCGAATGACTCAAGTGAAAATTCCATTGTAAAGAACTTGATGAGTGCATATAAGAACGTGGGAACTACCTCACGCATGAAGGATAATTGTGCCACAAGATGTGTGATGACAACAACACTGTTAAGCAGTCAAACATGGAACAAGGTGAACCTTACAAAGACAAGTAAGTCATTGAAAATAAGTAGATAATCTCTAGTGAGAGTCAAAGGAAGGCATGAAAGATTAGAGGATCCAAATAGCAATGAGTTATGGGCATTCTCAGGTAGAGTGCCACAGAAAGATAAAAGAATTGCTCAAGGCTTGAGATCTTTAATAGTATATTATTGGAAGGATAACACAAGGACCTCTCCTAATCAAAGAGATGTTTTAAGAAGGAGAATTGGTAGTAAAATCTATGAGCCACATCCAAAGCATTATTTGGATACCACTCAAACCCAATTTTTTGTTGATTTTGTACAAAAGTTTCCTGAAATTTAAAAATGTCAAAGGTATTTTGAAATGCTAAAGCCTTTTTATGTCAAAATAAATCACACACGCACTACTTGTTGTTGTAGAGTACATATTGATTTTTCTAACCATTATGATGTTTATCAACGTATATGTGTAGATATGCATACTGACAATGTTTTGCAGGAATGTAACATAAGGCCTCCACCTAAATCCTCAAGGGAATTCTTATCTTCCATTTTATGTGAAAGAGAGGATGGTAAATTTTTTTACAAGTCATGTTTGGATGGCACATGTGATCATTGTGGTGGCATGCAACATTTTCCAATTTTCCAACACATGGCTAGTACACACACAATTGGAGACAAAATTGTCGAATTTTGAAAATACAAGACAGTGGCCTACAGTCTAAAAGATGGGAAAGAAGCAAAGAAGTGTGAATTGGTCAGTGATAAGATTCCAATATATCAATTTATTGGCATTTTTCGTGATCAGGTAGTGTATGAGTATGCAAGGCATACACAGAGCTCAATGGTTGGACTCATAGTTCAAGTTATGCAAGGACATGTTTCCACTTCACAACATCATTTCATTTATTGACTTCACAGAGAACTACACACTACAACCACAAAATGAGGTGCAATCCCAATACTACAACTCCACCCAAGTTGCTATATTTGTGCATATAGCATTCATTCATGCAAATGATAGTATAGAGGATAACAAGAAATAATTGAGGGAGTATCACTTTTACATAAGTGATGATCGCACACATTCTACCGAGTTTGTGCAAGGTTTATTTCAGATGTTCTATGCTGATTTAGCTAGCAGGGGCATATCATCCATTCAACATATCATATGGTCAGATAATTGTACATCAATATTCAAAAACACCAAAGTGTTTTACTGGTTGAGCAGGATGCATAGGATCAATGGTGTTCAACATATGTGGAACTTTTCAGAGGCTGGGCATGGAAAGGGGAGGATGATGGAGCAGGTGCATGTATCAAAAGATCCCTAGCACGAGAAGAGTTAAAGTACAAAGGCAGTATAAAGTTGTCAGATGCAAGATCAATTGTTGAGTGGTGCAATCATGCAATGGGTCGAGGTAGTCAAGATAATTCTTTAGTTCCTAGATTTTTTCATTTAGTAGATGATACTAACATTTCAAAATATGAAGATTGTTGTACACTAACAGGATCGAGTGAGCTATACTCTTTTAGAAGCTCCAATGCAGGTACATGGACTATCCATACATGGAAGATGGCATGCTTTTGTTCTACATGTACACTTCAAGCATGGAATGATTGTGAGTCAAAAGAGTGGGTTGACAAATGGTCTGTAAGAAGTCTAACCCCACTTGACACTTATCAGCTCCCAATGGCTCTACAAATCATGGAGATGCAATCATCTATTGACTTTGATAATGTATCAGACCTTGTAGAACCAGGTAATATATCTTACCTACAAGTTTTATTTTGATGTTCATTAAATACATCTAACAAGATGAACATATGAATGCAGGGCACGTATATGCGGTGATTGCAGATGAAGACAATGAAGAGGGTACAAATTATTACCCGTGTTGTTGTATCGAGGCCAAAAATAAATTGGAGGCCCCAGTTATAGATGGAGAAAACATAGAATATCCTATAGGTTCAATGGTTGTTACTGGAACATGGCTTAGAAGGTACCCAGTTAAGAATGTTGCAGTTTGGTTGTTTGAGGACTTCAACATGCATCAGAATATTCTTCACTACTCAAACCTTGTCATTGCAACCAACATTCATTTGATCAAATATAAGGGAAAACCTGCGAACAAGAACTTGTGGAAAGTGTGTGAATCTGACCACGAGGCAATACTTGACACAACAAAGAGTAGAGCATACTTGGATGGTTCCCTGGATTGATTGATAAGTATGCATATTGAATTTTTAAAGTCATGTTATTGATCATTGGTTTATTTCAAGCGTTTAAGTTTGATTGTATAAGGGTTTGCAAAATTGCATTAATGTAGATATGCAAAGTGATGGTTATATGATGCTCTCTATTTGGTGCAGGGGCACCAAGCTTCGATGGTTGTCATTAGGGTGATGAAGTCTTGTTTTGGCTTGGATAAGGTCATATAGATGATTTCTTGATGTAATAAGTCTATTTTAGTGGTTATTAGTGAGTTAGAAGGTTTTAGTTGCAAATTTGCTAAATTAGTGCAAAGTGTCATTTTTCAAATTTTGAAGTGCAAGAAATGCATAGTGGGGAAGTTGAACGGCCAGGGAAGGCCAAAGGTCACTTGTGGCATCGGTTTTCAATCAATTCTTGATTAAGGGAGTTGAATATATGTATGTGAATCTTGAATGAAGGAGTGTGTGGAGAAGAGTGGAAGATTTTGTACAAGCATTGATCAATAAAGCTCTGTTTTCTTTGTAAATCTGAGTTTTTTTTTCTCATTTTCAGTGTTGTAGCAGTCAATTCCATGAGCCCGTACTGAAGGTAATTGAATAAAATTGTTTTGATTTGGGTAGAGGGATGTTTTATCCATGTTTTGGTTTTTGTGGCATTGAAATCCATCCTGTTTTGAGCTCTTAGGGTGGATTTTACTGTAGGTGGGTCTGGAAGTCTAAATTTAATCTTGAGAAATTTGGTTAAATATCAATGTACAATAGCATAAAAAATAATGGTTATATTATATAGTTGACAATAAAAAATAATGAATAATAGTTAAATTATATCATATATTGCTTAGTTATATTATGGTTAAATTATATAGTTTAAACAACTTTGAAGACAAAAACAATGGTAAAGTTTAACATTTTAACTTTAAAGTTTAAATACACAAATTTCATTGTCTCACACTACATATTTCATATTACATTATCATTACATATTGAAATTAAAAAAATATCATAGTTTTATGTTGATAAACATGCCAAAGTGATGTATAGTAGGGTGGAAAACTCTCAACAAATCAACATCCCTTTAATCTTCCTTCCAAACACAAAACACCATTGGACAGTCATGAGCATGGTACATAAGCACTAAATCAACAATCATCTTCCAATGAAACACTCACCAACACTCTAAAACTCAAAACCCTCACTTTTGACAAGTTTCAAGGGGGGTTTATTGAAAACCTCACCTCCAAACCTTTCCTCACTATTTGAATGCCTCCAACACCTTCAAATATTTCTTCCCTTGCTTAATTAGCTCTTACAAAGTGCTACCCCAAGTGTTTTCCATCACTACCTACTCTTAACCTCCAAATTTCACTCAAAACACACATTCTTGACAGCTAGGCATCATGCCCAAACCCCCAAATGGCCACCCGTGTTCTTGAAATCATGCACACATTCCCCCTACACCTAATTATTCCATTCCACAAAGTTACAGTAGAATACAATGGGTGTAAAATACATTTGGTGGAAATTTCCACGTTGCCCCTATGGAAAAAGCATGAATTTAGGCCTAGGAGGCATAGCTTGAGGTAGCAGATTAAAGAAATAGTTTGGAAGAAGGTTAGAACCTGGTTGTGTTTAGTGTTATCAAGTGGAGTTTGATGTGATAGAAGGTTTGCAAAGGCAGGGTAGGTCATTTGGATGTTTGGGCTTGAAGCCCTAGTTGAACAAAGAGTGAAAATGGGTGAAATTGAGAGGTTTTAAGAAGGAAATGTGTGAGAAATTTGGGGGCAGGATAATTTGAAGGTGAATTAAGTTTGTGCAGGGTGAAATAAGAGTGTTTGAAAATATTTTGAGGTTGAATGAGGTTTGGAGATGGGTTTTTCAATAAACACCTGCTTATTTGGTGAAAAATGAGGGTTTCATGAAAGAGGGTCTTAGCAAGCAATTTTTGACTCAGTGGTTGAAGAATTTTTGGTTTTGGAGGAAGTTTGAGGACTGTCCAATGGTATTTTTAGTGGGCAGCAAGATTGAAGGAGAGTTCATTTGTTAAAGTGGGCTAATTGGAGCCCCTTTTCGTGCGTTCAAGGTCAATTTTATGGTATAGTTCCAAAGTAAGTACATGTGATTCTATGATATGTTTAAAAGTTCCCTAATGGGTTCCTGAAATGGTAGTTTGTTTGTGGCTTTGAGTGGTCTCTTGAAAGTTGTGAGAGGAAAACCTAGGTTGCACACCTACAAGACTAAACAGTGAAGTTGAGAAGAGTCACCCTTGTTAGGGTTTGAAGGTTGGGAGTTTAATTTCTTCAAGTGAATTTTAGTTTGGATAGTTTTGGACCTCCATTTCATTGCATCACAAAGGACCTTATTCATGACCAAAAAAATTAAGACACCCTAAGCACTAACTGGTGTAGGGGCACCAAGAGCATTTTATGAAAATGTTGATAATTGAGGTCTTTTGGTTGTTTAGGGGTATTTGAGTCTTTTTTTTCAAACAATAAGGTCATTTAGACCATTTTATGATGTAAGGAGTCCTTTTATAGGTCTTTAGGTGGTTGGAAGGTCTAAGTTGCAAAATATTGCAAAAAATGCAAAATTGTGTAAAAGTTGTCAAAATTGCAACTTATTGTCAAATGGTTGAAGTTCAAGAGTCATATTGTTGTATTTCATGGGGAAAGAAGTTGGAGGTTGTTTATTCATGTTTTGGAATGGTCATATTTCACACCAAACATGCAGAATCGCTCTGAACTACATTCAATCGACATAATCCCTTAAGAGTCCAAAGTGCAAAATGGTTGCAAACTTCAACATGCTTGTATTCAGACACCGTGATACTTAAAAACTTCTCATATGAGCCTATTGGATCATGTTGGACCCCTCTACAATAACCTCTCTCGATTTTTGCAATCTCGGAGGTCTTTTCCCGTGGTGGCGAATTCTCGCTTGGAGAAAATATTGTCAAATGCAAGTAGTTGAAAGTTGCAAATTGGTGCAACTTTCATTCTGCAACTTGTGTGACCAAACAGATTGCTCCAACACATCTAGGTGGGTATTTTTATGCTAGGCATGGTCCTCTTTCTCACCGAAACACGCGAAATTTCTCCGAGCTACATTCAACTGACAAAATCCCTTAAGAGTCCAAAGTGAAAAATGGCTGCAAACTTCAACATGCTCGTATTCAGACACTGTGATGCTTAGAAACTTCTTGTCTGAGCCTATTGGATCACATTGGGCCCCTCTACAATAAATTCTCTCAGTTTTCGCTATTTCGGAGGCATTTTCCCATGGTGGCGAATTCTCGCTTGGGAAAAAAATTGTCAAATGCAATTAGTTGAAAGTTGCAAAGTTGTGCAACTTTCGTTCTGCAACTCGTGTGACCAAATAGACTATTCTGACACATTTGGGTAGGTATATTTATGCTACGCATGGTCCTCTTTTACACCGAAACACATGGAATCACTCCGAGCTACATTCAACTTGTAGAATCCCTTAAGAGTCCAAAGTGCAAAATGGCTGCAAACTTTAGTATGCTCGTATTCAAACACCGTGATGCTTAGAAAATTTGCGTCTGAGCCTCTAGGATCGTGTTGGGCCCCTCTATAATAACCTCTCTCATTTTTTTCTATGTCAAAGGCCTTTTCTCGTGGTGGAGAATTCTCGCTTAAGAAAAAAATTGTCAAATGCAAGTAGTTGAAAGTTCCAAAGTGGTGCAACTTTCGTTCTGTAACTCGTGTGACCAAACAAATTGTTCTGAAAACATCCAGGTGGGTATGTTTATGCAATGCATGGTCCTCTTTCAAAACAAAACAACCGGAATTGCTTTGAGCTACACTCAACCAATAGAATCCCTTAAGAGTCCAAAGTGCAAAATGGCTGCAAACTTTAGCATTCACGTATTCGGACACCGTGATGCTTAGAAACTTCTCATCTAAGTTTATGGGATTGTGTTGGGACCCTCTACAATAACCTCTCTCGGTTTTTTCTATTTCAAAGGCCTTTTTCCATGGAAGCAAATTCTCACTTGGGGAAAAAGTGGTCAAATGCAAGTAGTTGAGTGTGTAAAAATTACTTTTTACCCATTCCACCCATTGTATCCTATTGTAACTTAGTGGAATGTCATAATTAGGGGTAGCTAACATATGTGCATGTTTTCTAGAGCAAGGGAGGCATGTTGAGTGGTTTGGTGTGATGCCCTAGTTGGCAATTTGACGAGTTTTGGTGAAATTGAGTGGTTTAAGAGTGGAAATGGTTGAAATACTTTGGGGTAGTAGTTTGTGAGGGACTTTTAAGCATGCATAGGTTATTTTAAGCATGTTTGATGCTTTGGAAAGGTGTTATGAGTTGTTGGAATAGGATTTTAAATAAACCCACCCTAAACTTGCTAAAAATGAGGGTTTTGTAAAAGTGGGATTAAAGGAGTGGTTCTAAGGTTAAAGATTGTGCATTTGGAGGTTTTTTGGTCTGGTAAATGACTGTATATAGTTATTTGGGATGGGAATATAGTGTGCAGTACAGTTGCTTTGAAAATTTGGCCTAATTGGCCAATTGGGTATATCTCCTTAGTGTTGTCCTTTCAAATCAGGACCATCATGGTTTCAAACACCCATCAAGGTACTCAACAACATACCACAACCACTCAATAAGTTACTTTGATACAAATCTCTCAAATCAAGCTTTTAACACCAACTAGGCCTCAAATTAGGTAACTTTTACAAAGGGACTCTGAGTTAAACTTTCCCTTTCACTCAAAATTCAATTGGGTGGCTCTCTATAGGTTACCAAACCAAAGATTCCATAATGTTTTCTCAGACATCCACCCTCCAATATACCTAAACTCAAAACCCTCTTTTATAGCCAAAAATCAAGGGTTTTAATGGAAATCACATTTCCAGACCTCAATCAAACTTTCCACCACCTCAAACTAGTCTAAAAACCTCTGCACATACTCAATTCAATAAGAAACAATGCTTCCCCAACCTATTTCACTCATTACCATAACAAAACCTCTCTTTTCCACTTGGAAAACACAATTTTCCACTCTAGGGATTCATGACCATCACATTTTTAGGCCTCCCCTACACTCTCTCAACATTCCCTCACTTGTTTATTGATGTTGCAGTCCCATTCCAAAATTTACAAGAGCCACAAAAAGTGGAATGGGTTGAGTTTACATTTTAAAGGCTACAAACCCTTAAAACAGGGTATAAAACCAGTCACAAAGAATTTGCACAAACTTACACCGAATCCACTATTGGATGCTCAAATAAAATAAAATAAGTGGCCAACCCACACCTTAAAATGAATTCAAAATAGATTTAGAACATTATGCAGTTGTGCGGGCCGTACAGTCACTGCAAACTCAGAAAATACAAAAAAAGTGGAGAAAAATAGAGTATTATTAATGTTCCAATCTTCCAAATCTTCAAAAATCCAACTTACATCAATGATTTCCACCTTATTTATTCATTTTCCCTCCAAACTAACTATCCTAATGCCTACAACTACCTTTTGAAATGCTATGACCATTTTCCTTTCCTAAAAATGCAATTTTGCAACTTTTTAGCAACTTTACATTTTTTTTCAATATTTTGCACTTTTTGCAAACTTGACCTTCTAAACATCTAGCTATCAACTAAAATAATGAATTACAGTAGAAAATTGTCTCATTGACCTTATTTTAGACAAAAGATCTCAAAACCTAAAGCCTACTCAAAACATTGAATTGACAACTTCTATTCAATGGTGCTCCTGCACCCAAAAAATGTGGTAGCATAGAAAAGGCAGTGAACTCTTTGAAAAAATGCCTCAAAAAAATGAGGTCTCATGGCGATGGAATGCCATGACAATCAAAATAAATTTGATTGTCATGGAATTCCATCACCTTGAGACCACATTTCTTTGAGGCATCTTTTCAAATAGCTCATTGCCTTGTCTATGGATTGTCATGGCATTCCATCACCACATTTATTTGATGCATTTTTTCAAACAATTCACTGCCTTGTCTATGCTATTGCTTACTATTATGCTTTTGATATATTTTTTCAAATCATCCATGGCTTGTTCGAAAGCACTTGTTTTAGGCTTTTAGACATAGCAACAAGGTAGTGAACTATTTGACAAGATGCTTTGGTAGACATGTATGAAAAATGTGGTAACATAGACAAGGCAGTGAACTATTTGAAAAAATACCTCAATGAAATCTGGTCTCACAGAATGCCATGATAAGAAAATGCAATTGGAAACTGCTCCTAGTTATTAGTTATGCAATGTGAAGTAGTTATATAATTGCTTAGGTTGACTTTGTAGAAACTATATTGTAATTGAAATTTTGTCATCTATCAACATCTAGTTATTAGATATGCAATGTGAAGTAATGCTTTGACTTTGAAAGATGTGCAATGCAATGTAATGTACGATTTGAATATAAACTACAAAAATATATTTTTTACAATTCATTAGTTAAAATATTTATTTTATTTTCTCTCTATATCTCTATATGCTATGGAAATACCTTTCAATTTCAAAAAAAATAGTTTTTATCTCTTGTTCTAAAATTTTTTACGTTTTTTTAAATATGATTTTTTCTTGATTTTTTCAAAAACTCTTATACTTTTGGTTTGTCAAAATTTTCCCCAAAACATTTTTGCTACTATGCATTGGAAGCATGAAGCATACACGTGAATACATGCAATATACGTGAAGTATACATGTGAATAAGTGAAGCATATGGGTGATCCCACAATAGTGGTTTACAATTTTTGGCCAAACTGGACACTGAAATTATTCTTTTAACTAAATCTTCACATTGGGGCACCTATAGTGGATAAACCGTGAGGAATTTGAAGATGATGCAAACTAGAGTCTCTCCAAATTTTGTATATAGATTCTAAAAATATTTTTTTCAATTTTTTTGGAATTAGATTGCACTTCTTTTTCCATCTCCCACGAAAATTCATTTTTTTTCAGAAAACAACATTTTTAAAAAGTGACGCACACCGTATAATGCATAACTTTTTTCCTTGAAGGATAAAATTATAATTCTTTCAAATTTAGATTTGTAACTTTGATATCTAGTGCTTCCACTTGGTTAGATAGTTTTTTATTGAATATTTTTTCTTTAATCAAGTTTTAAAGTCAAACCAATTACAATTCAGACATAGCGCGACCGTATAATGCATAACTTTTATTATACGTATCGATTTTTATTTTTTTTGTTGGATGAAGGACTCCAATATCTACTGCACTCATATTTTTCAAAAAAAAATTGATAATTTTCTATTTTTCCACATGTGCAGAATAGAGAACTTCATTTTTAGTGAGAAACCTATATTTAATAAAACTTAAAAAACAAATAGATAATAAAACCAAAACATATTAAAATTATATTCGTTGGATAGCTCGTTCTGAGGGCTACCTAATACCAGTTGGGTTTGTGAAGTCTCCTCCATTTTCATTTTCAAATCGAGCTTTGAAGTGCAAAATTCTGGACAATTTTGGTGCCTGGGAGGGTGAAGGTGAAAAAAGGGTGGTTCGGTCGAATCACTGTTCGATCAAACCAAAAAAATATGTTTGGTCAAACCACTTTGAAATACAATAAAAAAATGTATATCAAAGGGGTTCGATCGAACCTGGAAAATGGGTTCAGCCAAACCCCTTGACATGGATCCATTTGACCATTTGGTTTCCCGTTTGGTTTCCCGTTTTTTTGTTTCCAATTTTTTTTTTTATATTTTCCCATTTTTTAATAGTTGTATTTTATAATATATAATATTAATATAAATCTAAATTATATTATTTTTTATATTATAATATATAATATATTTATTATTACAATATATTATAATAATAATAGTATTATAATAATATAATATTAATAATAATATATAATTATTATTAATTATATATTATTATTATTATATATAATTGTTATTATTATTATATATAATTGTTATTATTATTATATATAATTGTTATTATTATAATATTAAAAGTATATAATTAAAAAGTATATGTATTAGAAATGGTTGAAAAGCATTTTGGGATGAATTTTGGATTGGGTAGTTTAGTTGAGGGCAGGAATGATTCAAACAAAAGGTTTTTCTTTGAGATCTCATCTAACAATATTGGAATGGCACAACCTTGTTCCGTTGCCCCTTAGCCAAGGTCTAATATGAACATGAACATCTATAGCTCTGCACCCAAGCTCTTCTTGACATTGGTAGGTGTTCTCTTCAACCAAAAATCATAAAAACATGGGTATTGATGTGGAAATGCATATTAATTTGATTTTCTTAGGGGCATTTTGTTTGTTTATAGATATAAGTAAGTATATATTTATGATGGGCATTGTTAGATAGACAAGTAGCTTGGAAGGAAAAGGAGACATGTATGTTTGGCAATAGTGATGGAGAGTCTCAACTTGGGATCTATAGAGAGATGAAGAGTATGAGAGCAGGTCTGGCAGTGACAACATGGAAGGGAATGGATCTTGTGATGAGCAGGAAGATAACCATCCCAAAAAGAATCGCTATCACATGCATACTCCTCAACAAATTCAAAAATCCCATATGCACCAACTATGGAGGACCTGCTATTATTGTAGAAGTTAGTGTTCAAGAGCAGTAACTGCGTATTGAGAATATTTGGTTGAAAGATGAGGTCTGTTTGCACAACCTAACTAATTTAATGATGCATATTCCATATTTTGTATTCTCAAATGTAAACTGTGGTTAAAATGATTATGATTCACTCCTTTTTTAGTTGTACCTATTCTAATTCTAATGTATTTACAACCCTACGAACCTCCTGAATTTTATTCTCTCTAGAAATCCTTTTAGTGCAATGATTTTCCCACCATGATGAAATTGCTTCATATCATATATTGTATAAGATTTAGAGACCCAAAAGGTTATTTTTTTCTCATGCTTTAAACCACCTGAGCAGTGAAGTTGAAGATTCATTAGCTTTGTGCTTATGGGTTTTCTTGAACTATTCTTATATTTTTTTAATGCCTACATGGATTTTTTCAACTGGAGAGAATGGCAGCTATGGTTGGAAAATTTTACGGAAGGCCCATATCATTGAGTTGAGAGAGAGATATGGACCTGGAGTGGGAGAGAGAGGAAGCGTGGGGGCAGGAGGGAGAGACTTGAGAGAGATATATGGAGGGAGTGGGAGAGAGATAGAGGGTAGAGGGTTTAAGGTTTTAGGGTTTAAGGCTAGAGGGGAGCTCAAGAGAGAAGGAGTGAGTGAGTGACAGAGAGAGGGTTTAAGGGTTTAAGGCTAGAGGGGAGCTTGAGATAGAAGGAGTGAGTGAGTGAGAGAGAGAGGGTTTAAGGGTTTAAGGCTAGAGGGGAGCTTGAGACAAAAGGAGTGAGTGAGTGAGAGAGAGAGGGTTTAAGGGTTTAACCTGCTTACTTGGGTAGAGGGGATCTAGAGATAGGAGTGAGTGAGAGAGAGAGAGACTTGAGAGAGGTGGAGTGGGTAGGAGGGAGAGACTTGAGAGAGAGTGAGCGTGGGAAATTGGGAGAGAGATAGAGAGTAGAGGGTACAAGGGTTTAGGGTTTAACCTGGTTAAGGGTAGAGGGGAGAGGGGGAGAGGGGGAGAGGGGGTAGGAGGGAGAGACTTGAGAGAGAGGGAGAGACAAAGGGTAGAGAGTGGGGGTTTAGAGTTTAGGGTTAAGGGTAGAGGAGAGGAGAGGGGGTAGGAGAGAGAGACACGAGAGAGAGAGTGGGAGAGAGATAAAGGGTAGAGGGTAGAAGAGTTTAGGGTTTAAGAGTTAAGGGTAGAGGGGAGAGAGGGAGCTCGAGGGTAAATTTGATTTATGTTTCAAATATTTGTGCAATGATTTTTTAATTAGATAATACTTAATTTCAAAATTTACATAATTTCCCATGGAACAATTTGATGGAACAAATATAAGTTGTATATAATTGTCTATAAGATTCTTGAACTTAAGAATTCCATGAAAAAAATATAAGTTGTATATAATTAAATGTGACAGATGATGCTATCAAAGATTCTTGATCTTAAGAATTCCATGGAACAAATATGTACATATAATTGTAATTTACACAAAATGATTTACAACTATGTACAAGTTACTATAAGTTCTCAGTTGAACATGTATAGGGTTACAAGTGAAATTGAAAATCATGGATATAATCTAAGTCAAAGATTCTGGTTCAGCCCGCTCTTCAATAACATGTAGAATTTTTTGATGATCTTCACTATCTAGTGATGCAGGAGCATCCAGTGGTGTAAGGGCAATCTTGCATCACCCAAAAATAGTTAAATTTCAAGTTTCTCAGTTTTTAGATGTTTTTACATTTTTGGATACCCTTTTTGTCATAATGAAATTCCCAATTTACGGTTTTTATTTTCCATTCTTGGGTTGAAAGATATTGAAGTTTTAGTTTCCTAGATTTGCACCTGAAAATCTTCCAAGTTAGATTTGAGGCACTTAGAGTTCCCGGAACAGCCCTAAAACCTGCTGAAATCACTGTAGCAGATTTTGAGCACATTATTTACTTCAAGACCTTTCCAACGGTTCAAACGGTTCGCGAATCGGAGTCCTGGATCAAAAGTTATGGCCCCGGGAAGTTGGCGCACTTTCTAGAAGATACAATTGCAAATGTTCTTTTGAAATTTGAACTTTAAGTTGTAATTTTTTGGGGCCAAACTGCCTAAACTCAAATTTTAATGTTGTTTTGGATCCAAACTAAAGAGGAGCTCTATTTATGGGCGGGTTTTGAATTTTTGGGTAGCTTTTTGTGGACAAGCTCGCATATTACGAAAGGGTGATTCTGTAGCTTTCTGTAACTTGCATGTGTTGTAGAACTTGGGGATTTGAGATCCTCTGCATGTAAGAAGCTCCATTTTCTAAATAATAAAATTATTCTCTTGTTTGTGGGTTATTTTCTATGTCTCGCACTCTCATCAAGTGGTATTAGAGCGAGGTTTTCTTGAGCGTGTGGACATATCGCCGATCGTGAGGAAGTTCACACCAGGACTGTGGTTGTGGGTCGAGGTCAAGAAAGATGCCTCCAAGAGTGATGCTTGGTAGGCATGGTGGTGCTAGAGGTGGTCGAGGTGGTAGAAATGCTGGTGGAAGAGATGCACCGGCAGCCCTCCAGAGATAGATTGATGCGTTACAAGAGTAGTTGAGAAGAGGGTTAAACCCGAGGGAGGAAAGTGAGGATGAAGGAGAGGAAGAAGGTTCAGATGTAGAAGAGGAAGAAGAAGCAATTGATCAAGACCAACAAGCGGCTAATAAGGGCCATATTTCAA